>LBNU01012507.1:0-35672 GCA_014162995.1 Artemisia annua
ATCTGCCTCCATCTCCATTGCTCAAGATGCTCCATCATCCAGTCATACTCAACTCACGTTAAATGATCAAACTTCGTCTGTACATCAAGGAACTGCCTCAGATAACTCTTTTGAAGTAAATCCCAGTGCTCAACCTGATGATGAGCCATTTGTCAACATATTTGCTCCTGAACCCTCGAATGAGGCTGCTTCTTCAGATGATTCAAACACAGCCACTTCAGTTCACAATCATCAACATCACAAGCATTTCAGAAAATGGACAAATGATCACCCAATTGACAACATCATTGGAAATCCCTTACGACCGGTATCTACACGTAAACAACTTGCAACCGATGCCTTGTGGTGCTTTGTCAATTCCATACTATCCAAAGCTGAACCTAAGGATTTTAAAGGTGCACTGACTAAGGAATCCTGGTTCACTGCAATGCAAGAAGAAATACATGAGTTTGATCGACTCGATGTATGGGAATTGGTGCCTCCTCCAGACTGCGCTATGATTATAGCTCTCAAGCGGATCTTCAAAGTAAAGCTTGATGAGCGTGGTGATGTTCTAAAAAACAAGGCTCGGCTAGTGGCCAAGAGATACCGACAAGAAGAAGGAATTGACTTTGAAGAATCCTTTGCACCCGTTGCTAGAATTGAAGCCATCAGGATTTTCCTTGCTAATGCGGCCAGTCAGAATATGCTTGTATATCAAATGGACGTCAAGAATGCATTCTTAAATGGCAACTTGAAGGAGGTAGTATATGTGAGTCAGGCAGTCAGCCTGAAGGCTTTATGGACCCTGAACGTCCAAATCATGTCTATCGCTTGAAAAAGGCACTATATGGACTAAAGCAGGCTCCCAGAGCATGGTATGACACGTTATCCAAGTTTCTTCTAGCTAACAAGTTCACCAAGGGTGTTGTTGATCCTACACTGTTTACCAGAAGATCGGGCAAACATCGCTTCACGTTCAAATCTATGTAGATGACATTATCTTTGCTTCTTCTGAACCTATGGATTGTGATCGCTTTGATAAAGAAATGAACTCAAAATTCCAAATGTCTATGATGGGACAAATGTAATTCTTCTTGGGATTACAAGTATCTCAAAATCGCAATGGCATTTTTATCAATCAATCCAAGTACGCCACTGAAATCTTGAAGAAGTTTGGATTTGAATCAAGTGACTCAGTTAACACATCGATGGTCGAAAGATCTAAACTGGATGAGGATACTGTCGGGATCCCAGTCGACCAAACTAAGTACCGCAGCATGATTGGGTCCCTAATGTACCTCACTGATAGTCGGCCTGATCTTCTATTTGATGTGTGCATGTGCGCTCGTTATCAATCCAAGCTTACCAAAAAGCATTTGGAAGCGGTCAAAAGATTCTTCAGGTATCTTCAAGGGACTATTCACATGGCTTTCTGGTACCCTAAAGACACGGCTATGGCCCTCACGGCCTATTTTGACGCAGATCATGCGGGGTGTCAAGATACTCGTCGAAGTACTTCAGGAGCTGCTCAATTTCTGGGAGACAAGCTAGTTAGTTGGTCATCAAAGAGACAAATGAGTACTTCCATATCCTCCATAGAGGCTGCATACATAGCCATGTCATCATGTTGTGCTCAAAGCCTATGGGTGAAGTCTCAACTATCAGATTATGGTTTCATTTACAACAAGATTCCGATGTACTGTGATAACAAAAGTGCCATAGCTCTCTGTTGCAACAACGTCCAGCACTCCAGATCAAAGCACATTGATATTCGACATCATTTCATCAGGGAACAAGTTGAAAAGGAAATTGTTGTCACCCCTCGCCAAGGCAGAAACGCGAGTGTGTAACTTCATGGATATCATCACAACACATGGTGTCTAAATAGAGAAATACTACAATGCACATAAATAGAGCAAGGTACAAACACGAAGTGTTGTAACAATACCCAAGATAACATAACAAAACCAAAATCCAAAGGTATCTCCAATAGATATGAAAGTAGCAACAGAAAAACATAATCTTCACACAAACAAATCCAAAGATTGTCAAATTCAAACATAAAATAAAGTCTTCATAATGCAACTAAGTCTCGCCTAATTGCTGCTCTCAACTTTGGCCTTAGAATGCTCACATGCTTAAAACGTCAACATAATGTTGGTGAGATTCATAGGTTTAAGACACACATACACCCTCAAGGAAACCAGTTCACTGTGATCATAAACTATAGCTGGACAAACAATTAAAGTTACCATAAACGCTAACATGTAATCACACACAACTAAGGCAACATTGGGACGGAACGTGTCCCCCGATCCAACATTGGCATCAATTAGGTCGCATGCACGAGCAATAGGATAAGCATCCTCCCAATTGAATCATGTATAAATCCACACAAACTTGGCATCAAATGGGTCCCCAAATGAATCACGTATAATCTCACAATCACATCATCACCGCATAATCATCACACATAGCATTCATATGATAACATCATAAGTCCAAGCTTTCAAACACACATAATTACAGTAACTCAAAAAATTTAAGACAAGCATCACTCCCATCCCAAGTTTAAAACCAAGTAAAAAGTATGAGACTATGAACTCACCTTAACTCTGAAGCTTCCAACAAATAACAATCACAAATCTAAACAACACAAATAAGTTCACGTTACACATGGTCAAGCTAAAAGCTATAACCCATGCAATACTCATATGATGGATGTCTAAGGTTCATACGACCCACCATGGATCTCCTAGACTCCATACTAAACACCATCAACCATTAATGCTCACTAAATCCCTTGCACTTATAATTCCAGAAAACGCAGAATTTTGGGGTACATTCACCTACATAAAATAATANACGTTACACATGGTCAAGCTAAAAGCTATAACCCATGCAATACTCATATGATGGATGTCTAAGGTTCATACGACCCACCATGGATCTCCTAGACTCCATACTAAACACCATCAACCATTAATGCTCACTAAATCCCTTGCACTTATAATTCCAGAAAACGCAGAATTTTGGGGTACATTCACCTACATAAAATAATAATCATTTATGCTTAACAACTCACACTAAAAATTTACCATGGTCTCTCATAAGCATACAAGCTAATCCCAGAAGGCCATGGTTTAATAACACACACTAATACCTATAAGAAAATCAAACTTGTCAACTATCCAGATTCGGATCTGAACACACACCAAAAAGTTTTGATTTTAGAAAAATACTTCTACAACTTTTTATCGCGAATCCTTTTCGTGGGAGTCTAAGATAACCTAAAACTCAACATTTCCAGAAGGGATAATCTTAATAACACTTTTTCACCCACAAATCACTATCAAACTTTTACCCATATTCTGTCCCGGTTTAACAACTTTGACACCTTATCATGTAAAAATCAAAAGACTAACTTCCCCACCTCGAAATCAGTCGTGGTCGGACTCTCTGGAAAGCTCTTTCTTTGAACTATAATTTAGAGTCAAAATTCGTGATCTAACTCATTACCATCTATTAAATAACCTCGTATCTTTACAGCCCTAATATTCTGTCCAAACCCTAACTTGCAAACTAATGCATTTTTATGCTCAATTCCCTTAACCAATCATCATACTATTAACAATTAATGATTCTAACATGTTTTACATAAATTTACAGAAGTTTATAAACCCTAACTTCATAATAATTTATACTACATGAATTATAACAATAACTAATTAATTGAATGAAAACTAGTATCAAAAGTATACCTTACGCTTGATTTTTGGCTTCAAAAACAAAACCCTAATTTTTTTCTTTTTATCCTCTCCTTGGGATCGACCAATATGCAGAAAAATAGGTTTGGGAGTCTTGATTTTGTATTTATAATTATTTGGTAGATAATTACCTAACTTAGAGTTGTAATTGGGCTACAATTGGGTCTCTTTCCCCCTTGGCCGGTCGAGCCCCTCCCCCATACACATATTTTTATTTTTTTTATTAAATTTAGTTATTACACTCAAAACCTCATACTTTTCAAAATTTATGTATTCCCATAAAGAAACCTAACGTCTTTCGCGATAAACCTAAATTTTACGACAATCCGGAAAATAATCATTTTCAAAACAAAGTTTCCAAAAATAGAATTTCATACACTCTATAAACATATCCCATGAAAACAACCTTCTCGTAACTTACTAACGCTCAAATACTTGAACGAAAACTTGTTACGCAAAACCACAAAATACCAAAACTACACAAGTCATTTCTACACCACAAAGGCGATCAAAATGAACTTACCCAAAATCAATACTTCCCAAATCATAATAACAACCACACACACAAAGGGATTTAGTGCCACATTCATACTTACCACCATATATCTCATATATATATCACACATTAACACATAGTACACACCAACAAAAGTCAAATGGATTGAGACTATTAGTCGAACTAATCTGCCAAAATCACGGTTGTCACATCTTCCCCGACCTAGGAAAATCGCGTCCCAAGATTTAACAACTCGCCTCACCATTGTCATCAATAAAGAAACTTTGTGGATACTAGGTGAGATAATACCACGCCATAAAACCATAAATCGCTAGTTCTTCTTATGACTGTGTGGAATTCTACCACGCCTTACAAGTCATAAAGAAATTACCACAAAATATGAACCAAATACCTGAATACAGATGATAGAAAACTTCCTGACACTCTAATGATACACGAAAAATAGCTACACCACCCCGATCAATAACACCAATGATCCAAACGACTTCTCACAGGTAGGTACGATACCCCACATCTAGCTTCCACGATCAAACTCCGACTACAAACGATCCACTCACCAACCACATCAGCAAAACAAATTTGAGTACTTAGATCTCATCTGATCCTCGCGTTCCCAAGTAAACTCAGGACCACGCTTCGAATCCCACCGTACTTTTACTAACGCTATCTTACCACACTTCAACTCTTGACATCTCAATCCATAATCTCTACAGGTTCCTCGACAAAACGAAGGGTCCCGTTAACCTTAATCTCATCTAATGGCACATGCAAACTAGCATTCGCCAAACATTTCTTCAGATTAGATACGTGAAACGTATCATGCACATTACTTAACTCCTCAGGCAACTTCAACCGATATGCCACAAGTCCAATCCTTTCCATAATCTTAAACGGTCCTACATATCTCGATGCTAACTTTCCTTTCTTACCGAAATGCACAACACCTTTCTAAAGAGACACTTTCAAATCCACAAAATCACCAACCTTAAACCCCAAAGGCTTACGGCGATTATCCGCATAACTCTTTTGACGATCTCTCGCTGCCTTAAGTCTTTCTTTAATCTGCAAACCTTATCCGTAGTCTCTTATCCCAGATCAGGATAAATTAGTTGGCTTGCTCCAACCTATGCCCATAGAACAGGTGATATACATTTCCTTCCATAGAACACTTCAAGTGGCACATTCTTAATACTATACTGATAATTATTGTTATAGGAGAACTCAGCTAAGGGTAAGTGCATACCCCAACTTCCTCCAACATCAATCACACTCACGCTCTCAGCACTCCATCCAACGCCTGGTTGGTACGCTCACTTAGTCTATTCATTTAAGAATGATAAGTCATACTCATCTACATACGCGTTCTCAAAGCTCTATAAAATACTTACCACAATCGCGAAGTAAGTATTTCATCTTGATATAAGCTGATTGACGCGATACTCCACGTCTCTATACCTTTTCCACATCAACATCCCCAGATATTTCTGGTTGTTGCATCATCCTGATAGTTGTTGATATCAACCTTCACCTTCCAGCTTATCAAATACTTGCTAAGGCACTTGTATTCCTCTTCATACTTGCTCCTCAATACATTTCTTGCTAAGGTAATAATACGTCTTATCCATTCTAGGATGTATCAAATACCTTGCATGTTTGATGTCCTTATGCCTCCTTCTAGTGGAACCAATAACTGGTCCGCAAAGTACCATCCTCCATATTCATTCCTTTCCATTAGCTGATCTAAACCACATAATCATTCTTCTACATGTTTTACTAGTGGAACCCATATTAGATCTAGGAAATATAGTCCACCATCCTCCTTTCTCTCCATTTGTTGATCTACCCATGCAGCATCTCAACCATAGCGTTCTCATCCTTGAGAGCTTCCTCTCGCTCTGCCAATATCTTACTCTTATTTCCTGACTGCAACGTCATGCTCATAGCTCGCACACGTTTAAGCTTAATCCTCTCTTTCCTACTCACGCATCAGCCACCACATTCGCTTTTTTTTCAAGATGATAGCGAATTTCATAACCATATTCACTAAACAGTTCAATCTATCTTCCTTGGCGCCTAACCAGCTCCTTCTAAGTAAAAATATGCTGAAGACTCTTATGATCAGTGTAAGCAATACTCTTCGTACCATACAAATAATGTCCCTAATTCTTAAGAGCGAATACAACCACACCAAGCTCTAGATCATGAGTGGTATAATTCTTCTCATGGATTTGGAGTTGTCGGAAAGCATAAGCTATCACTTTCCCTCTCTACAATAGTACACACCCAAAACCTTGATTCGACGCATCACAATAAACACAAAATCATCTGGCCCATCCGAAAACGTCAGAATAGGTGCGTTACACAAACTATCCTTTAATGTCTGAAAATCCATCTCTTGCTCATCTCCCCAAAGTTACTTCTTGTTCTTCTGAGTCAACAAAGTGAGGGGTTTAGCAATCTTCAAAAAGTTCGCTATAAATCTTCTATAGCACCCATCCAATCCTAAGAAAGAGTGTATCTCAGACGGCGTCGTAGGAGCCTTCCAATTCTTGACCACTTCAATCTTACTAGGATCCACATGTACACCTTCGCTATTCACCACACGTCCAAGAAAACGCACCTCTTGTAACCAAAACTCACATTTCGAGAACTTGGCGTACAACTTCTCATTCTTCAACAAACCAAGTATCCACCTCGAATGTTCTCCATGCTCTTCCTTCGTCTTAGAATAGATCAAGATATCGTCGATGAACACAATTACAAACTTATCCAAATAGGGCTTACACACGCGATCCATCAAATTCATGAATACCGATTCTTAACCGTTAACTTGTTCAACTCCCAATAGTCAATACATATCTTGTACGAACCATCCATCTTCTTAACAAACAACACAGATGCTCTCTACTGGGAATGACTAGGTAGAATAAACCCCCTTGTACTCGTAGTACATCACCATTCTCTAAAGTGATACGAACCACCTTTTTATGGCATATTACTTCAGCCTTATGCCTAGCCAACCAATTCATCCCGATCACCACATCAAAACTTCCATGTCCAAAAAGGTATCAAATCAACCATAAAAGAAATACCCTCCAACACTATAGTACACCCAGGAATAACTTTATCAACCTCTACACCTCTACCGCAAGCTATTTCAATCACAATAATCATCAAGCGAACTCATACCAACACTCACGCAAATACATTGCAAACCAAGCGAAGAACGTAAAAACTCATTCGTACAACGGTCAAATTAAGATCATAGAGAACATTGATACCATCAGATCGCAAATCATGCAATGAAATCCAATTGGTGTGTAAATGAGGGATTAACATCCGTACCAACTTATCACGCACCAACATTACTCAAAGAATAATATAATATTCATTCGAGGAATGAATGTAAGGGAATAACTAATGAAACGAGTCAGTATCCAACAGAAACGAATCCGATTAACCAACACCTATCTCGACGTTGAATAGAAAGAATATGGCATATGTACCGTCATGGTACGAATAAGGATGCCAACTAGAGAATTAGGTATACGAACGGAGAGTCTAGCAAACGAATCAACTTAAATGTCACTACATTAGTACCAACCGATAATTGAGGTATCAACATATGATAGGTAGGATGGAATCTTACCACCTACACCTCAACATATAACTATTGTCTAAACGGTTAAGAGAATACTTCTCTAACCATACAACCATCATCAACATGATATCACATAACATCTACCACAACATATAACAACAAACATCAATCAATGTAATCATGGTCACAAGTCCACGTGTGTGATACCTTTATAATTATGTTCGCGACCATAGTTATAAGGCTTATTCCACACGCATACTTACTTCCAAAACCACACATCTTAATGATAACGCACATATATCACATAATACCTAATAAACATCACAATCCATGCTATCATACTTGCAGGTCCACTTGTGTTGTGACGCATGTATAATTATGTTGACCACCATAATTATCTATGCCCCCTTTCACAAGTGTACTCCCTCCTATGATAATACTTCATGCAAACAATCATCTCTCTCTTGGAACAATTCCAACAATCATGTAAACACTATAATCAAAATCACTCAGATAAGATGGATACAAAACTCGAGAGTAATCGTGCTCCAATATGGCTCCAGACGGAAAAAGACAAAATAAGAATTTCAAATCATGACACAAAACATAAGACGTCGCACAATGGCTCATGCTCTACCCTAGCACTTGCCCATATCACTCAGTTGGGATTAAATCTACTAGTCGCTGTAGACTCAAGATCCGAGTCCACCTCATACTCTTCCTCTTCACTTATCCATCCATTCTTGTTTCCCTCGATCTGTGGTAGTAGATGACTAGCAAAGCCCTCACTGAGGTTTCTCTCTTCACCCTCCACACAATCTACAAACACATGCACATCTCGGGGTCTAGCCCAAACCACTCCCCCATCTTCTAGGAATTGGGGACACTTTCTAGGGTACATAGTGGTGAAGCCTTCCTTATCAGCCACCCTCGTCTCGTACCTTTCTATCTCCTTTCCATCCACATTCTCTAAGGTTAACTTCTCTTCAATCGCACATGGAAGCATGCTAGCAGGAACTAGGATCCTTCTGTTGACCTGCTTCATCCTACCAACTCTCTTGCGACCTATAGCGACAACGGTAGTCCAACGAAACTTGCTATGTGCAGGAGGTGCCATACTAAAAACAATGACATATACAAAACTAAATATCGAGAAGCATCGGACGTCCAAAAACTCAAATAAACATCTCATATATTAGGAAAATAAGACATGTAACATACTATACATACACATATGTTAGGAATCATCCTAACACGTAAATGGAACGACATTACGGGATTACATTAGTTATCCTATTTAGCCAAAACACAAGGATTTGTTATGTAATATTCCAATAGTTGTTATGTGTTAGGCTATATAAGCCCTCCTAGACTTCACTAGGAGGGTGAGACTTTGTGTGTATTTTCTCTTTCATCTTTCTTATTAATAAAACACCTAGTTTCCCTTCTCTCTCTAACCATGGATATCTTATTCTTCCATATTACCCGACCTCCCGGATCACATAATCAACAATAAACTACGATCCTAACAGTGGTATCAGAGCTAAGGTTTTTTACTTTGTGGATTTTTGGTCGAATCTTGTCCAAAAAAAAAGTCATCTTGAAACTGTTTAACCATGTGACGTACTATTTTTACATATTCTTTAGGTTTAACAGGTTTATGGTATCAAAATGGTTACAAAAGTCTCAACCTTTCACTAACAAGTTTCATATCTCTATTTCCATGTGGTCATTTATTAGCTACGTTAACAGTTTTATGTCATATACATCATCTTTGTGATTTTTTGTACCATCCGTGAAGATTTGGTGGTCCATAACAATGGTCTAAACGAATGCAAAAGTAACATTGGTCATCAGAATCTGCAAAAATAAGGCTGGTCGGCATAATCGCCGGAAAAAATCGAAATTTCTTGTATAAGAAATTCTCGATGTACTTGTTATCGAGAACACACCTGTATCGAGAACACCATACCCTAAGTTATCAAGAACATTAAAATTATCAAAAATTTTGTTAAGGTTCTCGATAATCACGTTCTCGGAAACAATATTCTCGATATTCACGTTCTCGATAAGTGAGATTTTCGATAAGTATTCTTGATAAGCATAAAGTTTTCGAAAATTTTACAAGAATGGAGATGAAGATGAGCAGACTCGACAAAGACCAATAACCAAATACCATAACTCTAATATGACCTCTGTTTGAATCATCATCAGTCAAAAGCACAAAAGAAATAAAACAAATGACCAAGCCGTGACAGAGATGTTAATACGAGTCACACTCACAGCCTCATACCATATCCTACATCGTAACACAACTAGTAACCCCATCTCTATCTCACGACAACAACTTATTTTAAAAACAAATCCTATCTATTACCAATCCCATCTCTTAACTTACAAGGACAAATCGAAACATTAAAGAAAATAATCAAGATCTCAGACTCGTTCCAATTTGCTTCAATCGTTTATAGATTTTTGAGGAACATACATCATCATTGATCACTATTGAAGCCTTGCTTCATTAATTATTCGAACACATAAAGATAAGGATATTAACAATTATGTTAAAACCTTGTTCTTGGTTCGTTCAACAACAAAAATGTAAACAACACTTCAAGTAGAACCTACCGTGACCCTCCAAAGGATCTTGAACTTTTAAACTTGCTTTCTTGATTCAACTTGTGCTGCAACTGTCATCAAGGCTACGGTTTGGTTATGCCTGTATTTGTATTTGATACGGATTGAAGATGTTATAATGGAGACATGGATGGTTGATGAAGAAGTGATGACTGAGAGTGACAAGTTTCTTGTTTGTGAATTGGTGAGATTTGAGGTAGCGACTGCAGAAAGTTTAGGATGTGGGCGTTATGTTGAGGTAGGGTTATCACAGTTGAGAGAAAGGGGGCGTTATTATTAAGAATGTGATATTAGGGTTAAGTGGAGTGTTAAGTGGTGTTTTATATCCTACATATTAGGGTTGTGTTGGATCGGGATGGGCCCAGGTATAAAGTTGTGTTAAGGATTGGGTTATGTGAACATTGGGCCGAATTTTCCAAAGTATTGAATGGTTTTGGATTAGTATTAATTTTGGGCTGGTATTATATCAAAGTTAACATGGGCTGAAATATTGATTATTCATGTGTATTTTTAATACATAGTGATAATTTTTGGCGAACAAGAGTGGTATTTTGGTTGTTACAAATTTTCACGGGGATACATTTTTGACAAGATCGGGAAACCATTATCAAAGTTCATTTAAACCGTCAAAAGGCTAGTTGTTTGAGCATTTAACCACAAGATGTGACTACGGCATTAATTCATTATTATTTATTTGAGGTTGAAGTGGAATATCACGGGCGCGTGTACTTAGTATCTCAAGATATCGGGGTTGGTTGGATGAAGATTCTTCGAGATCCTTGTTTGAGCTTTTAACCTTTACAATGACGGAGACTTGGATATCTAGTTATTTTGTGATTCTTCCTCTCTATCACCACAAATAACTATCACTTTAAGGAGTTACGTTGTAGTACTCAGTGTCACACGCTGTTGTGGATAATCAAGAGGTGATGTACGTCTTATACTTGATGGTTGGTTGATTGAAGAGTACAGAGTACTTAGGATTCGATGGGGTGCGAACTCTCTACACCGCTCTTAGTCATACATTAGTGCAAGTTTAAGTCACAAGTTTGGGCTATTTTACTTCGTTCTCAAGTTTGTCATATTGGATTTTCTCCATCAGTAGTCACTACAAAAAGCCGATAAAATGATAATGGTGTCGGTAAAGAGTTGGTTGAGAGGAGTATAAAAGAGTAGAGATGTTTATCAACAGATGATTCTCATGGGGCTAGTTATAGTACTTCNACAGAGTACTTAGGATTCGATGGGGTGCGAACTCTCTACACCGCTCTTAGTCATACATTAGTGCAAGTTTAAGTCACAAGTTTGGGCTATTTTACTTCGTTCTCAAGTTTGTCATATTGGATTTTCTCCATCAGTAGTCACTACAAAAAGCCGATAAAATGATAATGGTGTCGGTAAAGAGTTGGTTGAGAGGAGTATAAAAGAGTAGAGATGTTTATCAACAGATGATTCTCATGGGGCTAGTTATAGTACTTCACACCTGTTGGTTAATAGGACATATGGGGTTACGCTGCCTCCGATTTTCATCGTTAACATAGTGTGTATGCTTCCGATTTCAAAGAAGGCATCGTGAGGGAAGATAGAGGAGTGTTTCTTTGAGCTTCTATGACTTTTCTTGATTTCCGCGAAAACACTCATTTTCCACGAGGATCTGCATTCAGGGGGAAGAAATGTGCACATCGAGGACGCATAATAGACTCACGTGATCGAGATTACAATTTTAATACTATCGGAATGACCTCCGCAGAGATGATCAGTGGTTCAGTTTTGTGATTTTAGTGTAATTGTTTTGACTCTAGCGGGTTGTGAAGTGCGAAGTAGCCTACATATGTGAGAATATCCTGCTGATTTCTTGCATGTTACCCCCGAACGGAGCTTCCGCGTTGAGTATAACCGTGATAAAGTAACTACTCAGATTTGCTTGGTGTGGTTACTGTGTCATCTACAAATTCCGCTGTGTACTCAAAACTTCGAAAGTTAGAAGACTTGTTTACTACATCAAAGTTTCGAATCTGCTGAAGGCGGTTGTCAGTTTGGGGGGAAGCTGATTCAGAAACTTCACCAAAAAGAAGTGTACGAAGAAGCCGCTAAAGACATGCAGCATGAATTGGGGGGAAGTTAATCCATTTCATGCATATTACATCATTTCTCTACAAGTGAAGAAAAAGTTCTCAAGCCGAGGTACAAGATGAAGACAAAGAGCGTCAACTGCAGTCATCCTCAGCACTTGAAGAGCCGATGAAAACCTTTCTTTATTTGTATTTGTACTTGTAGGAAATGTTGTAAGTAATCCCTTATGTCGCCCCATTGGGGGAAGATTGTTAGGAATCATCCTAACACGTAAATGGAACGACATTTACGGGATTACATTAGTTATCCTATTTAGTGAAAACACAAGGATTTGTTATGTAATATTCCAATAGTTGTTATGTGTTAGGCTATATAAGCCTTCTTAGACTTCACTAGGAGGGTGAGACTTTGTGTGTATTTTCCCTTTCATCTTTCTTATGAATAAAACACCTAGTTTCCCTTCTCTCTCTACTTTCTCTCTCTAACCATGGATATCCTATTCTTCCATATTACCCGACCTCCCGAATCACATAATCAACAATAACTACGATCCTAACAGTGGCTAGTTATAGTACTTCACACCTGTTTGGTTAATTGGACATATGGGGTTACGCTGCCTCCGATTTTCATCGTTAACATAGTGTGTATGCTTCCGATTTCAAAGAAGGGATCGTGGGGGAAGATAGAGGAGTGTTTCTTGTTAGGTCCTAAGTTTATGAATACACAAGTATATTTTAGAGAGAGAAAGTTAGAGAGAGAAAGAGAGAGAAAGAGAGGATCTAAGGAACTATGTGTAATATGAGAAAGATGAAATCATATTGAACCAACAACCTCAAATGAGGTTTTACATAGAATTTATAGGAGAGGAAGCTAGGGCTTCCTTCCTTTCTTATTCTAAACTAAAAGGCCTAGGCCCATGGGCTTACTTCATAAGCTTAGACATAATAACTAACATATAAGCCTTGATATTAAGCAACCTATTACATAAACTATGACGGACACTTGATAATACGTGAAACGTGTTCCTAACAATCTCCCCCTAAGGGTCGGTCATGAAGATTAATAAGGTTGCTCGACGTCCTTTTCTTTGTCTTTAATCTTTGACTTTCACGGCTTTAGACGTCTTCAAAAGTTCTTTAGATAAATGATTCATCGTTCTTTGTTCTTTGTCTTTGATGATGTGATAGTGATCAAGTGATTTCATAATCTGCCATTCGTCACATTCTTGGTCTCCAGTGGATCCGCGCCTTTCCAACATGCTCATACATCTTTGACGTTGGAACTTTCATACATTCGTAGCTCTCATTTCTTTGTTGAAGATTCTTTGTGTTGACGTAGAATCCTTCTTTGACTTTAACAATTCGTTGATCTTTGACGAGAGCTTTCTTAGATATTGAGATGTAAGTATGAGCATGTGGACGTTTGTGTTCAAGATGGTAGTTGTACCTGCATTGAGACAGTTAGCAATAATACGTCCAATACTTATAGGTTTGGAATTAGAATTTGTCAACAGCATAGTGTGAAGACTCCTTCTAATTCTTACCAAGGCCGTTCCTAATCGGATACCCCCTAGAGGGCTTACACAGACATACATAAATACACCCACGATTATGTGAGTCGCTGGAGATCTCGCCACGGCTGTAGACCGTTTGAAACCATCCTAAACACTAAGCGTAATCCACAAGGAATCACCGAAGTGACCTGCTGTCAGGGTTGTTTGATGTTGACCCTGGCAGGATTTCCGTTCAATCATTCGAGAAATACATAAGTAAATCCCTCATAAACGTTCAAGGCAGATTGCTAAGATCTGCGTAGGACTCGATATTTTACACTTAGGGTCCATTGATGTAAGACACTAGTGTAGAAGTGTTATGTGTTCCTAAGAGATCTTTGATGTATCTCGTGGCTCTAGACTCAATTTGTGCACATTTTGGTCGTCGGAGGTGTGGAGCAGAGTCCCTTTTTTCAATATCGACACACTCGTAGTGAATGGTCGATAGATTATGCAGGGTTCAACGTGAGAATGAAACAAGTATCTGTTGAGAGAAACTTGAGTGGCTAAGAAGGTTTAGGTGCATTGCGTCACTGGGTCCATGACGTCTTTATCTTCAATCCCGGTGTCTTCTTAGCAACGACCAGTAGCATATGAATTGAACCCGGTGTCTGACCTATGGTTGAACAAATGGAGGGCTATTTCTTTTAACCCTTTTCTTTCATTTCTTTTTAATTCTTCAACCCTTTCTTTCTCTGTTCATTCCTTTCTCCTTTTTTTCATATCATACCTAAGGACTTCTATTTTCTAACAATCGGTGATATCCTTGGGTAGATCCCTCCGGTTCTGGCGGATCATAGGACGGTTGTTCCTATCCTTAGTCACCTTATAACTCCGTGACTATCCTATTGATGCCATTAAACCAAATTTTTGAAAATTTCTCAAAGTGTTTATGAATATGAAACTTTTTGTTAACACTTTGAGGGTTTTGATTTCTTATGAAAGACTCCCCCTCCACATATGCTCAAGAATGTTTTCAGAAATTTGCATATGCAGGAAGAGTTGGCACTTTTGAATTGATCCACTCTTATTAGACACGTACCCGAGGGACACGTTTACGTTGCTTAGTTAAAGGGATCCATCATCAGTTTTTAGGTGATAACTAGCCCTAATAACTAACTTGAAGTTGTTAACATTCCTAAGAGGAAGTTAGACCCGTCAAAGTAAACGTCTAATAAGAGCTTCTCGAATCGGTACTTTCTACTCGGATAAGTCCTTTCGAATACTAGCATTTGTTGTTTCGTCAATTCGTGGGTCAATTCTGAGTCGAGCTCGCACAAGATAGAACTTTTAACATCATATTTTAATCACTTTTCATCTTCTCCCCCTCAAAAATAGCATATCAAATGTTGTTTTTGTAAACTTTTGATTAAAATATGCCTTTTTGAGTCTTATGGAGAAATCAAACAAAACTTTAAGATTTGAGAACGATGTTTTTGGTCAAGTACTCCCCCTCAACAAGTGACTACTAATTAAGGTGAAATACTTGTCTTTTGAGCAGAATTGTAGAAATCATGAAAAGTTTGTTAATTCTACTCAAAAGTAAGAAGCTTTCGCTCCTTATGTGAGGATTGTAGTACTGATGCGTACCACAGGGTCCTTTAAGTACAAAGTGCGGGTTGTACACTGTTATGTGTGCACAAGCCGTTGTTTTGATACAAAATTTTGTTTTCTTTTAACAAAATACTCCCCCTCAAATAATGAAGTTTATTCCAGAAATAGTCTTCTTGAGCAGAATTTTGAATCGTATTCAAAAAATACTTTTTGAACATTCTCGGGATGATTCTGCTCAAGATTTTAGAAAACACAATCAAGTATTATGTCACAAAGAATGCTTGAATATCAGATTAGACAATAACCTCGGGAAACCATTCAAGCACGACGCCAATGGGTTTACCAAAATTTTGAAATCTATTTGTAGGTTGTGTTATTCCGATTAAAAGAAGTTGAGTTCCAACGATGACTAAAAAACTTTATTTCATTTTGAAATACCACTCGTTGAATCAATGGAAATTTCAAACTCTTTTTCTGTTGAAAGTTGTTTGAGAAACTTGGTGTCTCTCTTTTGAGTTTAAAATCTGAAGAAGAAGATNGAAATCTATTTGTAGGTTGTGTTATTCCGATTAAAAGAAGTTGAGTTCCAACGATGACTAAAAAACTTTATTTCATTTTGAAATACCACTCGTTGAATCAATGGAAATTTCAAACTCTTTTTCTGTTGAAAGTTGTTTGAGAAACTTGGTGTCTCTCTTTTGAGTTTAAAATCTGAAGAAGAAGATTTCCATCTTGAGTTGAACCTCAGGGTTCTTTTTGAAGATTTGTGATGAATGGAAGTGATGAGACGAAAAGTGTTACGCTTTTAGGGGGTCATTTAAGCCCTAATTCGTATAAATGTGATCAAATATTGCCCTAAATCGTTCCTTTTGTCATTTTAGGTACTTTTGAGAGGAATTCTGGAAAACATGCATTTTTGGACGTTTTTGGAGCATAAAAGTGAAGAAAACGACAAAGTCTCAAAAGATGAAGATTTACAACTTGACGGCGTCAGAAGTCACAAGGTGACGCCGTCAGAAAGCCTTGACAAAAGAGTGGAAATCAATTTGCAAATGACGGGCCAGAGAAAATTTGGGATTTAACACCTGACGCCGTCAGGTGTTAGGAAATATAGGCCGTCAGGTTATAAATTAAAGACGGCCCAGAAGGGTTTATAAGGTGACGGCGTCAGAAGTGGATCTAGGCCATCCGAGAAAACTATTGGCGGCGAGCTGACGGCGTCAGCCCTTATAACCTGACGCCGTCTGAGTGTAAAATCTATATATAGTTTTCTAATTTTCATTCATTAGTGTGGAACTTTGTGGAGAACTTTTAGGGCAAACCCTAAAGACGAATTTTCTGTACTTTTTAGGGTTTCCAACCCTTGGAACCCTCATGCTTAATTAAAGATAAGTATTCACTTTAATACAAACAATATGTCTATGTGTTGGTTGATTATCTCTTTTGCTTGTCTTTTAATTAACATGTGTAGCTAAATTCTCTAGTGTTTGCTTAGATCTAATGAAACCTAAATATTAATTATTGGTTGATTGGTGTGTGTTGTTGTTTGTTGGGATGATTGTTCCATCAATGTTAGGCTCAAGAAAACTGGCCAACCTCCTTTATGGTAACGTGCTTGAACGTCTTGGGAAGCGTGTAGCCAAGGCATACTAGGCTATTAAGGTAGTATTTAACGCATGAGCCACTGTTTACAACCCCTATGGTTGTGCCGTGCATGGCATAGGGCGAGATAAGAGCTCATAGAATTGGAGAGATATGTATGCCACTCCATGAGTTATTAGGAATACACCCTTTATCCACACAAGTAACACACATATCAGTTAACCGGTAAAAGATAGTTAGGGAGTAATGAAATCTAAGTAAACACAACTTTCTCCATATTGTTTTCACAACCACAATAGTTTAGATATTTATTTTATTTTAATTTGCATAAGTAGTAAACTTGGGTTAGTTGACTAGCAACTAATTCCGCCCTTCCTCTAAAAACCGAGATTTTACTTGCTTTCAAAAAAATATAAAAATACAAAAAGAATCTTCCTTCCACCCTTAGACCTATTAGAGTAGCTTTTCTATCCTAACGAACACTATTCCCTGTGAGAGAACGATCAATCCCCCGTACTTACCACTATCCTATACTACATCGGTCAGGTACACTGCCTGGTGGGGTTGTAAGCCTCTTGAGATCCCTCGAGAGGTAAAACCTGTTGTAAGGTTACAAACCCACGCATCAGGAAGCCTTCCGGTACTTGGGATGTTCAGAGTCATTCTTTTATTGCAACCAAAGCATTCCAGATATTGAAAATTTGAAAGGTTTTGAACGACTTTGCTTTGGTTTCCACACTTGCTTTACCGGTGTAAAGCGAAAATGTAGAATTTGAAAAACTTGTTTCTCATCAGTTGAATCCATTACCATGTTTAGCCTTTTAACACATTGAGCCCTTTAACCTCAAAATATGTTCCATAAGAAACATTTTGAAAATTGCTGAAATTTTGACTTTCAATGGGATGACATGTACTTGCACACAGAGAAATGTATCAGGCACAAACAAGTATACAGATGAATCAAAAACTCATTCTAAATCTTCCTAAATGCTCAGTGTTCTCAAATTATCACACAAGATCACAGATTAATACATTCTCTCACTCGAAATTCTCCAATTATTATCATGGTTTGGGGTTATGATATGAGACTTATGCACACATGTTAGCATCATGATGCCTAAATAAACAGAATTAACAAACAAACGCCCTAGTAGTAGCAGTAAAGACATCAACATCTTAAATCCTAAATCACATGATTTCAAACCTATGTTGTTTCTAATCGATCAAACACACCAATCGAGCATTCTTTAGTGTCCTCTAAAGCTATATGAAATAATTAATTAGACTAAACACACAAAAATGCCCCGATCGATAATTACATAAACCCTAGTTTCTGATTATGCCTTTTTGACCGTTGAGAACATTTGAAACATTTAGGGAACAATTAGACAACAACAATGAAGGAACAATAAACACATAATTGTGGAAAAAAATTGAAGAAAAAAAATCGTTAGTCCGATTCGTTGAGGTTTTAAATTAAGTGTGAAACTTTTGAGAACATTTGTGGAAACATTGTTTAGAGCCCGTTTTATTTTCCATGCAATGACCTTTTACCTAAGTTTAAGACTTTTTGTGAACTTTACTCATTAAAGATTAATAGCTTTTCCTTTTGAAGTTTAAACATAGTTAATGTTGGGATCACTGCAGAAAAATTTCTTTTCTCCCCCTCGAATTAGCCTTTACTTTGTGAAAACTTTTTGCACATTTTAATTCGAGAGATCATAGAACTTTTGAAAATGAGTTTTTAATCTGAATGATGAAGAAACAATTTTTCTAGAAGAATTATGATAAGGTGTGCAAACTTCATGATTTTGTGAAAAATTTTCTCCCCCTCAAAATATGTTCCATTGATTGAGTTTCGAAAAAGTTTTACATATGAGGAACATGTTTTGAAGATTTGATGTTTGCACACTTTGAAAGATGATTTTTGGAGTATCCACACAGTATAGTTCAATCGTACTCTTTTCGACATGCTCCTTGATGAAATGATATCAGAGAGCAACATGCTTAGATTTTGAATGTTGATCCGTAATGCAGGAGATGGCAATGGCACTCTTGGAGTCACAATACATCGGGATATTGTCAAAAGATATAACCATAATCCATGAGCTGAGATCGCATTCATATGATTGGAGCAGGCAGACATAGCTACGTATTCAGCTTTTGTTGATGACAGTGATGTATAATCTTGCTTCTTTGACCATATCCTTTTGCTACCAAACGAGATCTGTTATGAGATATTGTGCCTTCAGTGTCCAGCTTGTTTTGCCGAATCCATTAATGTCCAATGATGTGTCGAAGGGTGAAGTTGTCGAAAGCATTTCCGTCATAATCTGCAAGTGCGGGTACTTCTTGATTTTGTTGATCAACATATGTATCATTGTTGTTGGAAGCAGTTTGTTCTTCTGTTGTTGGAGAATCGATTGGAGGTGCATCTGCAGCAACGGTCGTTGTTGTAGATTCAGGTGTATCTTGAATTGGAATAGTATCAGGTTGTGCAGCGAAAACAGTAGATACATCTGGAGCACGTTATTCGACATTCTCGATGAACAGAGGAGCAAACAAAGTTTCCAAATTGTTGACGGGTGAGTGATAGTTCAGCTGAAGGATCTGGGAACTTTAGACGGTTGGTTGCGGGTCCTAAGCTGTTGTACTCAGAAGCCATAACATTAAGCTCGGGTCCGAAACTGAGTTGTTTCGAAGCCATCATTTAAGTGCGGGTTTCATACTGAAGTATACGAAAGCCATCCCTGTTGAATCCGCAAAGAAAGAAAGAAGAGACAAGGCAGAGAACAGGGATCCCCAAGTGTAATTGGGTTCCAGATGTTAGAAGCATAAAGTTGTAGTGTCAATTATCTTCTTGACACCAGAACACTCAATATCAATGGTTTGCTTTCTCGCCTCAGGGATAGATTCTTTGGATTTCACATTAGTTTTGGTGAAAATATCTAAAATCTTTCCTGTGGGAATCCACCTAAGACCAATCGCTTTGAAAATTCTACCCGTGGGTACCCACCTAAGGTTAGATCTAGGAGATGTTTTCCTCTTAGGTGCAGCGGAATGAAATGTGGGAGCATCACTTGGTTGAGAAAACCTATGTCCTATATTGATCCACTTCTTAGATTTCTGATTTATGGCTTTTGGTTCAACGAGTTTGTTTTTCTTAGTCAATTGAGCCTTTGCAAGTGAATTTCCCTTTGGAAGATATTTTAAAGAAACTACAACATGGTTATTTAAGCTACTACTCTTAGATGCTATCCAATTCCTATTAGTTTGTTGATTACTCTTAGGTTTTGCTTTGCTACTACTAGCAGTGTTTTGCAATACATTGGAAGGCATCACATGAGGTTTTGAACCTAGAATTCCATCTTTTTGAAGCAACGCAATTTTCCTAGCTTTTTCTTAATCATAATTCTTGTTCATGTCATTAATGTCATAGGACTCTTTACTTTTAATGCTCGGTTTAGACATTGTTTTCGAACTAATCCTAGATGAGCCAGGTATAATCACGTGTTGAGGTTTAGCAGACACAAATGCATTTTCCTTAGGCCAGGAGTGTGGAGTGACTGGTTTTGTCAAATGATTTATCTCAACATCTTGGGGGACAAACCGAGATTTTTAAAATTTGGGTCGTTCAGATTTAAATGCAGTTGGTTGTCTAACCGCTGATGGTTTTCTGATTGTTTGAAGAGGCGGTTTCCCCAAGATTGATGGTTTTGCAAACTTAGTATCCACACTATGGCCTGTCAATCTTCTTAATTTGTTTTGCAATGCAGCATTTGCGAACTCCGTTTGCTTGAATTTGACCTTTTAAAAGCTCATTTTCCTTAACTAATGTATCCACACGTTTACTTAGTTCATTCAAAAACTGACCATTGTTGCCCGAAGTTAGAGATTCGTTTTGCAATT
Organism: Artemisia annua; assembly: GCA_014162995.1. Classification (NCBI taxonomy): domain Eukaryota; kingdom Viridiplantae; phylum Streptophyta; class Magnoliopsida; order Asterales; family Asteraceae; genus Artemisia; species Artemisia annua. Next base: position 21,195 of record LBNU01012507.1, read on the forward strand.
TAAGTTCGAGTGAGATGCAATGTGCCTCAAGTTTTGAAAAATCTTTTTGGAACTGGGCAATGGTCTTTTTGAGAAGCATGTTTTCAGACTCAGACTCAAGAGTTTGGTTTGATGTTTCAGTCATAAGATTATCAAGTAAGGGCTCAGACTCAAAATGTTTGTCTGGACATTGCACAACATTCTGGTCAACCTCTCCTTCATTATTGAAGTTAAGTTGCCCAGATTGTTGTTTCTTATTAGGAGGCATAATATGATCAACAGTAGATTGTACCTCAACCATTAGCTCTTTGTCAAAGTAGGGTTCTGTGTCATAGATGGGTATGACATCTTCCTCAACCATCTGTTCTTTGTCAAAGTTGGGCTCTGAGTCATAGGAGGTTCTGATCTCTGCATAATCAGTGTCTGTATCATTCCCTAATCTGCTACTGTCATCCGACTGTTCTGATTCTGTCCCACTACTTTCCGTGTCAACCAAACTAGCATCCAATGCTATAGCCGTATTAACCTTCCCTTCTTGAGTCTGCAACTTTCTTTCATTCACCCTTCTGTTATACTCTTTTTTGTGAAGTATTCTTTCAGCAATCAATTTCTCAACAGAATCCATTAGTTGGAGCAGTATATCTTTGAAGTTTTGAAAACCGAGTCGAGTGTATTCAAGAAAATACTTGCTTGTGATGAGAGAGTCATCGTCCGAATATAATCTCATACGAATGAATTGCTGAAACTGTTTCTTAAGTACACAAAAGGCAGCCGTGGATCCATTCTCGTGAATTTCTTCATTGTTAAGTTGATCTTCAAGTTGATCCATGTTGAGGAACATCGTATGAGTGAAGATCTCAACGTCTTCACCAAAGAGTGATTGAAATGCCCGTTTGAATCCATACTCAGAACGAGTTCATGCTAAGTCTATGTTAGAGAGAAGCTTAAGGTGTGAATGAAGTAATCTAAAAGATGCCATGCATTTCTCTTTCATTTCTTGCATTAAAACTTCTTGCGAATCAAGGTCTTGAAAAGCAGAGTTTGGTGGTGAAGGATTAGATGAAGGTTTTAATCTGTTGTTGGTGGGTGAGGAGATTTGAGACGTCTGTTCATTCATTAGCGACCTTGATTGATACATTTTTCTCCCTCGTGATTGTTGCGATGTAATCGGAATAATCTAAAATGTAAAAAAGGTAGTTAGATAACACACAAGGTCGATATAGTGATTTCAAATTTTCCCTCCAAAAATTGAATCTGAAAATTTTCTCTCCTAGAATGTGAAATTCACCATAAAATGCAATTCTAAGGTCACTAGAAAAATTTGAGATTTAAAAATTTTGACGCCAAATTTCACCCAAAAAATTTTGAATTTTGACCTAAAAATTTGAATTTTTTGGGCAAAATTTTCACCGTTATACCAAAATTTGAATTTCGCGTAAAAATTGAACGTTTAGTCTCCCCTAAAAAATAAATTTTACTCAAATTTTCCCTCCAATCCTCGAAAATTTGAATTTCGTGCAAATGATGGATCTTGTAGAAGGTATAGAAGTTAAGCCAATTCTCGTAAATTTGCACGTACAAGTGAGTTCTCGAAACTTGTGGTGTGAAGATTCTCGAAAAAATGTAAAGTCCTTGTGTTCTCGATAAATTTGACAACAAAAGGTTCTCGAAAGTTTTGTAGTGTTCTCGATAAAATGCAGTTATCGAGAATGTTGCAAAGACATTTCAAAAATACTGACTTTACAGAAACAAGGAAGTTTTCGAAAATGTATATAAATATTATCGAAAATAGCAGTGATTATCGAAAACTATAGGTAAGTTTTCGATAGTTAACTGTATTCTCGAAAACTTTCCAGTTTTTGAAAAAATTTGATTGGCTCTGAACAGTCAGATAAAAGTCAACCAGGGATTTGGTCAACAAAAAAGTCAAACTATCTAGAGCTCAAATGCAAACTGTATCCTGGAGAATACAATGATTCCCCGGGTTCGTTATGTTCCCTGGAGTGTGATATCCTGTGAATGAAAAAGATTCCTGAGTCAAAGAATGTTGAATAGAATATGGTGTGTGTGTTGTAGACAAAAAATCAATCACTATAACTAAGGTGAAAAATCTAGTGATTTAAGGCGACTTAAATGCAAATTAAAAAAAGATAAAAATAGAAAACTAAACTTAAAAATGATGATGATGAAAATTTAAAAAAAAATGAAATACTAAAATTTAAAAACAAATACAAATTATCTAAAAAGTTAGAAAATAATTTAGACAATAAAAGTAAAATTCTAAAAATGTAAAATGACTTAGAAAACAATTAAAAACTCAAAAATCTACTTAACTAAATATTTATATAATTATTATTACTTAAAAACTATTTATAATTACTAAAACAAATTAAAATTACAAATAATAAGAGATTATCCTAAAAACTTGCAAATTTAATTTCTAAAAATCTAAAATAACTTAAAATAAAATTTGGAAAATTAAAACTATTTATATTATTATTTAATTACTACTTATTAATTATTAACTATTTATAATAATTATTATGTAACTTAAATTAATTCTAATAATGTAATATTAAATTAAAACTAAGAAAATGAAAATGTATTAAAAATAACTTAAAAGTAAATATAAAAACTAAAAATACATCTTTTTGTCTTTTTGTGGATTTAATTTTAATTAATAACTACTTATGTATTTAATTAACTATTTAACAAATTAAAATTACTAAAAATAGCAAAATGACTTATATAATTATGAAAACTTTTATAAAACTAATTAACCATCACAGGAATCCTAAAAAATTATAAAAAATTTATAAAAATTATTATTTAACTATTTTACTAATTACTTACTTATTTATTAATTATAACTAATTTAAACTATATTAATTAAAAGAAATACAAAGTGAACAGTAAAAATTACAAAATAAATTTTTACAAAGTCTAACTAACTTATACAACTTATAAAAATTATAAAAACTTATCCTAGTTAATTATTAAATATCTAAACTATTTTATTTATTTATCTTTCCTAAAACATAGAAACTGTTTTTGATTTTTTAAATATAGAAAATGAAAAGTAAAAATTCTACAAAAAATATATGTTGTGCAGAAATAAATGAGACAAAATACAAAAAATATAAAAAGTTGGTATTGCTTATTAAAAAGCTGTATAAATAAGCAATAAGCTTAAATAAGCCAAACTTCTAATTCCTACTATAAGAATAAAAATGTGCAAAAGATAAATGAGAAATGAGCTAGCCTAGGTGGGTTATGCAGTGAATTTGTCACCAAGGAACCTAGGTTCGAATCCCTTACACACCCTTTTTGCACTTTTTTATTTTTCTGTTTTTCTTTTTGATTTTTCTNACAACTGCCAAACTTTACAAAAGCTTGTACAAAGGAACAAAATGGAATAAGAACTATGTAAACAACTTTAATAAGCTCAATTAAGCACTGAAGAACCAAAAAGCTATAAGGAATAAGCAAAAGTTACAAAATAAGCAAATCCAAAAACACTGAGAACAAAACAGTCATGCAGGTTTATTGCAGCCCTATGTGGGGCCCTCAAATAAGCTTAGAAATGAAAAAGAGCTTTTGAGGCAACAAGCCCACCTGAGTGGCTATCCAAAAAGCCAAAAAGCAGACCTAGGGGTCCTATAATAAGCAATTGAGAAGCCAAAAGAAAATGGTGAAAAGCTGTGTATGACTTGGTTAACTCAGAATAGGACAAACAAGATTGGACTTGCAGCCCTATGTAGAAAGCCAATAAGCTCAAAATAAGCTTGGAACTGGAAAATAAGGTTGCTTGGCTTCCCAAAAAGCCAAGACACTAAAACTGGGTCCCACTAATTAGCTTGTAATGAGCTTGTGAAGGTGAGTGTTTGACTGAGTAAATTGAAACAATAAGCAGATAAGTGGAAAAGTAAATGGCTATTGCAGCCTAGGTGGATAAACCACAAATTGGAAAATAAGCTTGGAAACCACAAGATTGGTTGGTGAGCTTTCCAAAAAGCTCAAAAACACTAGCTAAGATCCACTGATAAGCTCTACAAGAGCTTATGAAGTTGGGTGGTTTCTGAGTACTTAATACAATAAGCAGTGAAATGAAAAACTAAAAGGCACATGCAGCCCTATTAAATAAGCTAGAAACTAAAAAATAAGCATTCAACTAACAAGTTCACTTGCTTGGCTTTCCAAAAAGCCAAGAAACAGATAATAAGTCCAAGTAATAAGCTCTAGAGAAGCTTATGAATCTTGCTAGAAAACTGTGGTGCAGGGCACTATTTTGAAAATTAAGCTAAAAGAAAGGTCTAAATAAGCACTAAGATAAGCAAATAAAAATTCAACAAAAATCACACAGAAAGATAAGCAACCAAATATTCAAAATCCAAAAGCACTAATCAAGAACTTAAATAACAAAGCCTAGACAAAATTCTACTTTTTATTCAAAAACTGCAGGCATGCAATTTTGACTTTTGTAAAAACTTAGAACTTTGACTTTTATGAAGTTTGATCTTGATTTAAGCACTGAATATGATGTAATAAGATGTAATAAGACTAAATCAAGCAAGTATAACAACTTTGTAACACAAAATCAAAGATTTAGCACATTACATATTACACAGATTCACCAAAGTGGATTTGAAAGTGATTTTGACTTTTTTATGAAATGACCTTAAACTAAATGACTATTATGAACTATATAACACTTAACAAACATGCACAAACTACAAATAACAACAAAAGACCACAAGAACACAATTAAGACAGCAAAAACAAACACACTGCAATATTTTCCAAAATGGAATTTCAAAACAAATCAACACCTCTTTAACTAAAGACTGATTTCACACATCAGTCAAACTAAGATAAACCAATTTAAGAACAAAAATCAAACTAAGAACACCAAGAACATGAAAACACAATTTCACTAATTTCACAGTGAAAATAGAAAATCAAGCAACTATGGTTTTAAACAAACAAGACCTATATATTATGCTTCAAACTTACTAAACTACAACAGATAAACAAGATTCAAGCATAAATTCAAAGATCAAAGCTCAAGAACACAGATTTGCCAAAATTAAGGAAATGGCTTACAATTTGCTCTCCTGCTAATTTCTTCAAACAAGGACCACTTTTTAACACCTATAGACCTTCCACAAGGTCTCTAACCCAAGGGCAATCCATAATACACCCTGCTCCAAGCTTGAATCATCATGAACCCACAAATTTTATTTTTCACTGAATTTATTGAATTTTTTTGTATTTTTGCTTTTTAATCCTAAACTGAGTTTTATGGTTTCTAAAAGCTTTTAGAAGCTTTCTAGGAGCTTATATGAGCTTATTCAGTCCATAAAACAACAACACAACCACAATTCAAGGTTTTCACTCTTGAAAGGGACATTATGAAAATTAAATACTGAAATTAAGAGAAATACTGAAATAAAAGACTGAATTATATTGAATAACAGTAAATAAGGTTAACAAAGTACTATGGAATGAAAATTACAGAGAATTTAGTACATTAACATAAAAACGACATAAATTTAAGCTAAATGTGAACTAGCTCTTTTCTTCTCTTTCTTCTCTTTATATAGGCTTCAAATTAGGGTTTCCCCATGTCTCTGATCACTTCCCACTTCATTCCTAGCCATTGGATGGCCTCAAATTGATCCTAGCCCTTGATACCATTTTGGCGGGAAAATCAGTTGTTGACTTTTAGTCAACAATTGTGGGTTATCTCTGATTGTTGCGTGTTTAGAGGAGTGTAATGATGTTTTTAGGAGGCTGAGGTGATGGGCAAGTGGTGGGAGAGGGTGGAAGCAGGTGGTGGCAAGGCTAGGTGGTGGTGGTGGCAGGGCTAGGTGGGAAAACGGGGTTTATAATTTAAATGGTGGGTTTGGGCTTGGGATTGGGCCAGAGAAAGAAAGAAAAGAAAGATGGGCTAAGGGGTTTTTGGGTTTTAGTTATAAAAAGGGATCCGTTTGGTTTATGATTTAAACAAGGACCATTTGTGTAATTCCACCAAACTTGAGGACCTGTTTTGCCATTATTCCAAAATTATCACAAGGACCATATTTGCCATATGTGAATAAAACAAGGACCAAAGTTGAAAATTTCCTTTTTATAAACCTTAGGGACCATTTCTGTAAATTTGGATTTTTGAGGGACTAAACATGTAAATATCTAAAAGTTATCAAAAATGTTCCAAATTGTATTTTATGAATAGTACAAGGGTATTTTGTGATAAAATCCAAGTTTTGAATACCCAGGGACTATTTTTGCCATTTTTGAAACTTGAGGGACCTTTTCTGCCAATTGATGAAACTTTTATCCAGGGACTAGAAATGAATAATTTTGACTTCCCATGGACTAATATTGACTTTTCTTTCATTTTGAACCCTCAAGGACTAATTTTGCCAAAGTGTGAAACTTCAGGGGCCTATTTTGTCATTTTTCAAACTTGAGGGACCAAAGTTGTCATTTTGTGATTTTTGACTTTAAAGGGTTTCTTTTGACAACTTGTGAATTAAAAAGGACCTTTGATGATATTTTTCATGTTTTGAAATACCAGGGACTAGTTTTGCCATTTTGTGAAAGTTTAGGGACTGAAACTGTCAATTGTGCAAACTTGACTGTTTTTCATCAGTTTTCAATCCTTTTGTATCTGAAACACATAAAAACATGTTTTTGTGATATTTTATATATTTTAGGGCATTTCTGTGTGTTTTCAGATGTTTTGGCAGTCTAAATGTGATAAAAATGATGAGTATTTGCACACTCATCAAAATGAAACCCCAAACTTTCTAAATTGTACAATTTAGAGAGTATTCCACGAGTCGAAGTGTTTTCTTTCTTCTACAAGAGAGAAAATCACTGAGTGAGCAACGGTAACACTTTAGGAGCAAGGATGAGTGATCTCGATAATTAGGGTTTTAGTGTTCTCGATAAATAGTACAAAATTGGCAGATTTTTGTTTTTGTATAAAGCAATCCAAGAACAAGTTTTTAATCCAAGATTCTTGTACAACTAACTTTAAAATGATGAAATCTTAAGGAAAGTTGCAAACTTGACAAATTTTTCAAAAATTTAAAAATTCTCGAAAAATAGTACAAATTTCGAATCTTTGAGTTTTTGAGAAAAAGTTTGAAACTTTTTGTTTGTAATGATTTATAGCATAAGTTTGTAAACAAATATGTGACAGAAACCACGAAACAAACAAAAAAGAACAAAATTTCCCAAAAAATACGAGACTAAAAATGGTTTTTGGTTCGAAATAAACAAAAAACAATCTTCCACACCTTCTTCTAGCGAATGATACCACTTGTTAGGTCCTAAGTTTATGAATACACAAGTATATTTTAGAGAGAGAAAGAGAGAGAAAGAGAGGATCGAAGGAACTATGTGTAATATGAAAAAGATGAAATCATATTGAACCAACAACCTCAAATGAGGTTTTACATAGTATTTATAGGAGAGGAAGCTAGGGCTTCCTTCCTTTCTTATTCTAAACTAAAATGCCTAGGCCCATGGGCTTACTTCATAAGCCTAGACATAATAACTAACATATAAGCCTTGATATTAAGCAACCTATTACATAAACTATGACCGACACTTGATAATACGTGAAACGTGTTCCTAACAACATAGGTCCTAAATGCAACTATATGAGGGACTCCTAGGTTATAGTCTAGGTTAAACCACCTAATTCTCTATAACCTTGGCTCTGAATACCAATCTGTCACACCTCGCCAAGGCAGAAACGCGAGTGTGTAAATTCATGGATATCATCACAACACATGGTGTCTAAATAGAGAAATACTACAACGTACATAAATAGAGCAAGGTACAAACACAAAGTGTTGTAACAATACCCAAGATAACATAACCAAAAGAAAATCCAAAGGTATCTCCAATAGATATGAAAGTACCAAAAGAATAACATAATCGTATCACAAACAAATCCAAATATTGTCAAATTCAAACATAAAATAAAGTCTTCATAATGCAACTAAGTCTCGCCTAATTGCTACTCTCAACTTTGGCCTTAGAATGCTCACCTGAAAATGATGCTTAAAACGTCAACATAATGTTGGTGAGATTCATAGGTTTAAGACACACATACACCCTCAAGGAAACCAGTTCACTGTGATCATAAAATATAGTTGGACAAACAATTAAAGTTACCATAAACGCTAACATGTAATCACACACAACTAAGGCAACAATGGGACGGAACGTGTCCCCCGATCCAACATTGGTATCAATTAGGTCGCATGCGCGAGCAATAGGATAAGCATCCTCCCAATTGAATCACGTATAAATCCACACAAACTTAGCATCAAATGGGTCCCCAAATGAATCATGTATAATCTCACAATCACATCATCACCGCATAATCATCACACATAGCATTCATATGAAAACATCATAAGTCCAAGCTTTCAAACACACATAATCACAGTAACTCAAAACATTTAAGACAAGCATCATTCCCAGCCCAAGTTTAAAACCAAGTAAAAAGTATGGGACTATCACCTTAACTCTGCAGCTTCCAACGAATAACAATCACAAATCTAAACAACACAAATAAGTTCACGTTACACATGGTCAAGCTAAAAGCTATAACCTATGCAATTCTCATATGATGGATGTCTAAGGTTCATACGACCCACCATGGATCTTCTAGACTCCATACTAAACACCATCAACCATTAATGCTCACTAAATCCCTTGCACTTATAATTCCAGAAAACGCAGAATTTTGGGGTACATTCACCCACATAAAATAATAAACATTTAACCTTAACAACTCACACCAAAAATTTACCATGGTCTCTCCTACATACAAGCTAATCGCAGAAGGCCATGGTCTAATAACACACACTTATACCCATAAGAAAATCAAACTTGTCAACTATCCAGATTCGGATCTGAACGCACACCAAAAAGTTTTGATTTTAGAAAAATACTTCTACAACTTTATCGCGAATCCTTTTCGTGGGAGTATAAGATAACCTAAGACTCAACTTTCCCAGAAGGGATAACCTTAATAACAATTTTTCACCCACAAATCACTATCAAACTTTTACCCAAATTTTGTCCCGGTTTAACAGCTTTTGACACCTTATCTTGTAAAAATCAAAAGACTAACTACCCGACCTCGAAATCAGTCATGGTCAGACTTTTTGGAAAGCTCTTTCTTTGAACTATAATTTAAAGTCAAAATTCGTGATCTAAGTCATTATCATCTATTAAATAACCTCGTATCTTTACATCATAACTTGTTTTACATCATAAATTTACAGAAGTTTATAAACCCTAACTCCATCATAATTTATATTACACGAATTATGACAATAACTAATTAATTGAATGAAAACTAGTATCAAAAGTATACCTTACGCTTGATTTTTGGCTTTAAAAGCAAAACCCTAATTTTTTTCTTTTTCTCCTCTCCTTGGGATCGACCAATATGCAGAAAAATAGGTTTGGGAGTCTTGATTTTGTATTTATAATTATTTGGTGAATAATTACCTAACTTAGAGTTGTAATTGGGCTACAATTGGGTCTCTTTTCTCACTTTTTCCTCATTTTTAGTTTAAGATTAAGTCGAGTCTTGACTTAAGCAACGATGTAGAGTGCATGTATTTGATCATGATAATTAACTTGCCACCGTTAAAATACCCTTTATTCCAACCAAACCGTGTTTATCATATCCCTACACCTTACGGTTACAACCCTTTGGAAAGCCCTCTTTGATAGTTTATCTTAGGTGCTTACGCCTAGTGGAGGAGTAATTGATCCTTTCCCAAGCCTATGGTAATCTATTTGCTATGACAGGTAGTGAGTGTTATTTTCCGTTTCCATTTATGAGATATAAACTTTATGACATTTGAGAGATGTGAGAATCCAAACACTATTTGTGAGGTGCTAGTGTATGATTTCCGTGCTTGTTATGATTAGGGTCTAATAACTATTTGTTGTAATTACTTTTATATTCGTGTTAAATGACCCCTAACTCATATTTTGATTGGAATAAAAGCTCATTTGCTTGAGGACAAGCAAATCTCAAGTGTTAGGGTATTTGATGAGACGAAAAGTGTTACGCTTTTAGGGGGTCATTTAAGCCCTAATTCGTATAAATGTGATCAAATATTGCCCTAAATCGTTCCTTTTGTCATTTTAGGTACTTTTGAGAGGAATTCTGGAAAACATGCATATTTGGACGTTTTTGGAGCATAAAAGTGAAGAAAACGACAAAGTCTCAAAAGAAGCAGAAATTACAACCTGATGGCGTCAGAGTCACAAGGTGACGCCATCAGCAAGCCTTGACAAAAGAGTGGAAATTACAACCTGACGACGTCAGAGTCACAAGGGCCAGAAAGATTTTGGAAATTAACACCTGACGCCGTCAGGTGTTAGAAATTGTAGGCCGCCAGGTTATGATTTAAAGAGTGACGGCCCAGAGAGGAATAGAGAGTGACAGCGTCAGAAGTGGATCTAGGCCATCCGAGAAACCTAATGGCGGCGAGCTGATGGTGTCAGCCTCTATAACCTGACGCCGTCAGAGTGTAAAATCTATATATAGTTTTCTATTTTTCATTCATTAAGTGTGAAACTTTGTGGATAACTTTTGGCACCAAACCCCAGACGAATTTTCAGTACTTTTTAGGGTTTCCAACCCTTGGAACCCTCATGCTTAATTAAAGATAAGTCTTCACTTTAATTCAATCAATATGTCTATGTGTTGGTTGATTATCTCTTTCGCTTGTCTTTTAATTAACATGTGTAGCTAAATTCTCTTGTGTTTGCTTAGATCTAATGAAACCTAACTATTAATTATTGGTTAATTGATGTGTTGTTGTTTGTTGGGATGATTGTTCCATCAATGTTAGGCTCAAGAAAACTGGCCAACCTCCTTTATGGTAACGTGCTTGAACGTCTTGGGAAACATGTAGCCAAGGCATACTAGGCTATTAAGGTAGTATTTAACGCATGAGCCACTGTTTACAATCCCTATGGTTGTGCCGTGCATGGCATAGGAGGAGATAAGAGCTCATAGAATTTTAGAGATATGTATGCCACTCCTTGAGTTATTAGGAATACACCCTTCATCCACACAAGTAACATACATATCAATTAACCGGTAAAAGATAGTTAGGGAGTAATGAAGTCTAAGTAAACACACTTTTCTCCATATTGTTTTCACAACCAAATAGTTTAGTTATTTTATTTTCTTTTGCAATAGAAGTAATTTTGGGTTAGTTGACTAGCAACTAATTCCGCCCACTCCTTCTAAACCGAGATTTTACTTGCTTTCATAAAAACATAAAAATACAAAAAGAATCTTCCTTCACCCTTAGACCTATTAGAGTAGTTTTTCTGTCCTAACGAACACTATTCCCTGTGAGAGAACGATCAATACCCCGTACTTACCACTATCCTATACTACATCGGTCAGGTACACTGCCTGGTGGGGGTTGTAAGCCTCTTGAGATCCCTCGAGAGGTAAAACCTGTTGTAAGGTCACAAAACCACACATCATCTATAAACATATCCAATGAAAATAACCTTTTCGTAACTTACTAACGCTCAAATACTTGAACGAAAACTTGTTACGCAAAACCACAAAACACCAAAACTACACAAGTCATTTCTACACCACAAAGGCGATCAAAATGAACTTACCCAAAATCAATACTTCCCAAATCATAATAACAACCACACACACAAAGGGATTTAGTGCCACATTCATACTTACCACCATATATCTCATATATATCACACATTAACACATAGTACACACCAACAAAAGTCAAATGGATTGATACTATTAGTCAAACTAATCTGACAAAATCACGGTTGTCACAATTGTGGAGCTATACTTCGTGAGGACAGAGTTTCAGCTGGCTGATATCTTCACAAAAGCACTTCCGAGAGAACTATTTCAATTCATTCTCCCGCGTCTTGGAATGAAGAGCATCACACCAGAAATGCTCAAAATTCTTGAGGAGGAGAATGAGGATTAATGGATTTGCTTCAGATATCCTTGTACATACTCAAAACCAAAAAGAAAAATACAAAAATATAAAACCTATAAAACCCATAAAAATCTGAAAAACCAAAAACACAAAAATAGTTCATCTCTAGGCATGTCTTCTGTTTATCAATAACATTTAAGATTCTAGAAATGTCATTCAATAATGACACAGAATTTTAAATGAAGCTCGAGCAGAAGTTATAATAAATGATTAAAACATATCATATCGGCTTGCTATTACTTCATATAGCAAACCGTTCTTATTTATGGGAAAACTCGTCACCAAAAAGACGGTTGTTCCTCCCAGCGGGTGAAGTTCACTCGGGCATGGGTTACTTTATATCCATGTTTCTCCAAAATAATGTACGTTTGAGTGCATCATTTCTTGTGAAAGAAGAGAAGTCTTCTTTCATCCCAAAATCTCTCTCATCTATGATTCTGCAAGAGAGTTTTTGTGGTTTGCAAGGTGGCTATTGGACTTAAAATTTCACAAATACTTGCCGCTCAATGTAATGACTACAACTCTTTAAATAGAAAACGGGTCGTTAATTGAGGGGGAGCGTATTTGCTCAAAATTTCTACACCTTTCTAAACTTTGTGCACCAGCAGCAGTGAATAAGTGTCTAAAAAATCAGTACATGTTCAAATCTAACCACATTTTCTCCTATCTTTTTAAACTCATTTAAATCAATTGGGATCACAAAATCTCAAATGATCTGAAATTTTTTGATCGGGGGAGAGAATGTGATTTAAATATGAATCTAATTTAAAATGTGATGTTTTGGAATTGTATATATGCTCTCCCATATGTGCCAAACTCTTTGATACAACAATGCACATATTGAGGGGAGCAAGTGGATAGTGGTGAATAATGGATTCAGCATCTCATGTGAGCGTGACTCAGGCGTAACCAACGAATTGACGAAATAATTATGTCATTAAACGAAAAGACTTGTCCTGGCCGGGTAATAATTTCAAGCTGGTCTAACCAGTAATGTAAGCATGTCTCGAAGAGGACTTGTCTAAGTAGTGTGTACCATTTCGAGAAACCTTTTGTGAACTTGATCAGGACGGGTAATAATTTCAAGCTAGTCCAACTAGTGATGTAAACATGTCTCGAATAGGTCTTGTTCACTTAAGGTGGATCAATTCAAAAGTGCAACTCACCCCGACATGTGCAAATTTTTATCAAAAACATATGAGCACATGTTAAGGGGGAGCATTTGAAAATTATAAAACTCTCAAAGTGTTAGCAAAATTTGTTTCTTAATCATAAACACTTTGAGAGAGTTTTCAATGATTTGGTCAAACGGCAACATAGGATAGTCATGAAGTTATAAGGTGGCTAAGGTTAGGAAAACCGTCCTATGATCCGCCAGAGCTGGAGGGATCTACCCAAGTACAATACCAAATAGATAGTATTAGAAAGTCCTTAGGTATGATTATGAAAAAAAGGAGATAAATGAGAAAGAAGAAAGAAGGGGTTGAAGAATTAAAAAGAAATGAAATGAGAAAGGGTGAAAAGAAACAGCCCTCCCATTATTCAACCTTAGGGCAGAAACCGGGTTCAATTCATATGCTACTGATTGTTACTAAGGTAACATCGGTATTGAAGACAAGACGTCATGGACCTAGTGACGCACTGCACTTAACCTTCTAACCACTCAAGTTCTCTCAAAATAGCTTGTTTCATTCTCACGGGGAACCCTGCTGTTAGGATCATAGTTTTCAACTATTCAGTCAAGTCTCGGTCATTTCAGTAAATGTAATAGGTTGTTAGAATTATCACTTTTATCTTAATTATGTTAGTTACTCGTATGGTTATGAACAAGTCCAATAAATGTCCAATGGGCCATAAAAGCCCACGAACTAGTAAGATAGGAAGGAAGGGAGTGTTGCCATATCCCTCTCCTATAAATAGGACATCTATCTCTTGTATCAAATGTTGGTTAATTTCATATCTTAAGGAAACTCTTGTTTTTTCATCTTTCATATTGATCTTAATCAACCAAGTCTATTTCTCATCTCATTTCTTTCATTTGAATACTTGTGTTTACTAATATGGTGACCTAACAAGTGGTATCAATCGCTAGAAGAAGGTGTAGTTTATTTTTTTGTGTTATACGCCCCTCAAACATGTTTTTTACCACGTTAACATCAAAAAGATTGCAACTTTCTTGCTTCTTTTGTGTTTTTATCACATATTTGATTACAAACTTGTGTTGGAAACCAGAACAAACAACAAAGTTTCAAAATTTTTGAGTTGTTTTTTGATTCGTATAAACTTGTACTTTTTATCGAGATTTTTGAAATTTTTGTTAAAAAGTTCAAGTTTGCAACTTTCATTAAGATTTCATCATTTTAATGCTAGTTGTACAAGAATCTTAGGTTAAAAACTCGTTTTAGGCTTGCTTTTTCACAAAAGAAAAATCTGCATTTTGGCTACTTAT
>LBNU01012507.1:51399-65331 GCA_014162995.1 Artemisia annua
GCAACTGCTTGTTACACTCAGAACAGATCTCTAATACATCCTTTTCACTGCAAAACTCCTTATGAGCTAGTGCATAAAAGAAAACCCGACCTTCCTTCCCTTCGTGTGTTTGGTGCATTATGTTACCCAAACAATGATAGCGAAGACTTGGGAAAGCTAAAGGCAAAAGCTGATATTGGAATTTATGTTGGGTATGCACCAAACAAAAAGGGTTATCGAATCTACAACAAAAGGTCCTAACAAATCATGGAAACCATCCATGTCACATTTGATGAGCTGACCGAGCAAACGGTTCCTGAATACTCCAGTACAGGACCCGCATCTAATCTTTGGACTCCTGGACCCATTAGTTCAGGACTTGTAAATTCCTCCACTACAGATGCTCCTTCTGTGCCACCCACTTGTGAGGAATTGAAGAAATTGTTTGATTCAATGTATGATGAGTACTTTGAGCCTCAACAGAGAGTCGAACCTGAACAACAAGTCATAGATTCTGACGCTGCTGCTAATGATGAACCTCAACCCACAAACGGGCCTTCCATCAACATGTCTATTAGTCAGAATGCTCCATAATCTAGTCATACCAATCATACAGATCAACTCTCCTCAATTCCACAAGAAGAAGCATCTGATAACACCTTTGAAGTGAATCCTTTTACTCAACCACCTGATGAACCTTTTGTCAACGTATTTGCTCCTGAACCATCTACTTTGGCAACCTCCTCAGAAGATTCCAACACTGCTACTTCAATTCCCAATCATCAACTTCATGAGCATATCAGGAAATGGACAAATGATCACCCGATTGACAACATCATTGGTAACCCATCTAGGCCAGTATCTACACGACGACAACTTGCCACAGATGCTTTATGGTGTTTTGTTAGCAACGTGCTGTCCAAAGTCGAACCAAAGATTTATAAAGAAGCATTGACTAAAACGTCCTGGTTCACTGCAATGCAAGATGAAATCCATGAATTTGACAGACTAGATGTTTGGGAATTAGTGCCCCCTCCAGACTGTGCAATGATTATCGCCCTCAAATGGATTTTAAAGTGAAGCTTGATGAATATGGTGAAGTGTTAAAGAACAAAGCTCGACTTGTGGCCAAAGGGTTCATACAAGAAGAAGGCATCGACTTTGAGGAATCATTCGCACCAGTTGCCAGAATTGAAGCCATCAGAATCTTCCTTGCCAATGCATCCAGTCAGAACATGGTTGTATACCAAATGGATGTGAAGACTGCCTTTCTCAATGGACACTTAAAGGAAGTAGTATATGTAAGTCAACCAGAGGGGTTTGTTGATCCTGAACGCCCTAATCATGTCTATCGCTTGAAGAAGGAACTATATGGTCTTAAACAAGCGCCCAGAGCATGATATGATACACTGTCCAAATTTCTTCTAGCCAACCAATTCACCAAAGGGGTTGTCGATCCCACCTTGTTTACAAGAAAGTTGGGAGAGCATCGTCTCCACGTTTAGATCTATGTGGATGATATTATCTTCGCTTCAGCCGATCCACTATGTGATAGATTCGCACAAGAAATGAGCACAGAGTTCCAAATGTCCATGATGGGGCAAATGTCGTTCTTCTTGGGGCTTCAGATTTCTCAAAACCCACATGGTATCTTCATCAATCAATCCAAGTATGCCATTGAAATACTAAAGAAATTTGGATTTGAATCATGTGATTCTGTTGATACTCCAATGGTTGAGAGAACTAAGCTGGATGAGGATATTGAAGGAGCACTTGTCGACCAAACCAAATACCGAAGCATGATCAGATCTTTGATGTATCTCACATCCAGCAGACCTGATCTCTTATTTGCTGTCTGCATGTGTGCTCGTTATCAATCCAAACCTACTAAGAAGCACTTAGAAGCTGTCAAAAGAGTCTTCAGGTACCTTCAAGGAACAATTCACATGGGCCTTTGGTATCCTAAAGACACTGCAATGGCTCTCACAGCCTACTCTGAGGCTGATCATGCGGGTTGTCAAGATACTCGACGAAGTACTTCTGGTGGTGCTTAGTTTCTAGGAGATAAGCTGGTTAGTTGGTCTTCAAAGAAGCAAATGAGTACATCAAACTCCTCTACAGAAGCTGAATATATTGCCATGTCATCATGCTGTGCTCAAATTCTTTGGATGAGATCTCAGTTATCCGACTATGGCTTTAACTACAACAAAGTTCCGATGTACTGTGATAACAATAGTGCCATTGCTCTTTGCTGCAACAACGTTCAGCATTCAAGATCAAAGCACATTGATATTCGACAACATTTCATCAGAGAACAAGTGGAAAAAGGAATTGTGGAACTCTACTTTGTAAGGACGGAATTTCAGCTGGCTGATATCTTCACAAAGGCACTTCCAAGAGAACGGTTTCAATTCATTCTCCCACGTCTTGGAATGAAGAGCATCACTCCTGAGTTACTCAAAAGTCTTCAGGAAGATAATGAAGAGTAACTGATTCACTTCACATATCCTTTTATATAATATAAAACCCAGAAAAGAAAAATACAAAAATATAAAACCTATAAAAACCATAAAAATCTGAAAAACTCAAAAAGACAAAATATATGTTTGCTTACAATTATGGTTTGCTATTACTTCAGATAGCAACCCGGTTTTCAAAATCCGTGTAAAAACACGTTACCATGTTTTCACTGTGTGCGGATTATCCGAAAAGTTGTACGCTTCAGTGCAGCCTTTCTAGTAAAAGAAGAGAAGTCTTCTTTTCCCAAAATCTCTTTCTTCTAAAAATTCTTCAAAAGAGATTTTGTGGTGTACAAGGTGGCCATTGGTCTTAAATTTTCTCGTATACGTTACCACTCACATTAATGGCTACTAAACGTTAAAATGGAAAAACGGGTCATTAATTGAGGGGGAGCGTATGTGCTCAAAATTTCTGCACCTTTAAAAACTTTGTGCACCAGCCACAGTGAAAACTCAAAAAGTGTCTCATAATCAGTAAACATTTAAAATCTTGCCACATGTCTCTCCAAAGCTTTTTCGAAAATCATTTAAATCCATTGAGATCACAAAATCTCAAAAGATTTGAAATTTTATGATCGGGGGAGAGAATGTGATTTAAATACAAAAACTGATTTAAAAGTGATGTGTTGGACTCATAAAGATGCTTTTGGACTTAAAAGAATGCTCCCTTATGTGCTAAAATGTTAAAGATTTTGGATTTTAATCAAAGCACATATTAAGGGGGAGCAAGTGATTAAATGTGATGTTTTTGGACTGATAAAAATATTTTGGACTCAAAAGATCGCTCCCTTATGTGCTAAAATTTTAAAAGATTTTGGAGCATGAACAAAGCACATAATGAGAGGGGAGAAAGTAATTTAAAATGATGAATAAATGATCTCTTTTGTAAGCTCACCCGTATGTGCCAAAAATTCTTCAAAATTGATTCAATCAATGTGCACATATTGAGGGGGAGCAAGTGGCTAAGAGTCTTTCGTGGTTTTTTACAAATTCAAGTAGAAACCGTGAATTGCTTATGACTCAGTATTTGACTCATGAATTGACGAAACATGAAAAGTCGTGAATCAAAAAGACTAGTCCTGGCCGGGTAATTATTTCAAGCTGGTCTAACCAGTGATGTAAACGTGTCTCGAATAGGACTGGTCAAAGTAGATAGTACCGTTTCGAGAAACTCTTCTTAGATATATACTTTGACGGGTCTAACTTCCTTTTTTAAGGAATGTTAACAACTTCAAGTTAGTTATTAGGGCTAGTTATCACCTAAAAAATGATAATGGATCCCTTTAACTAAGCAACGTAAACGTGTCCCTAGGGTATATGTCTAATAAGAGCCGATCAATTCAAATAAGTGCAACTCACCCCGACATGTGCAAATTTCTTTCTTCCTATAAGCACATGTCAAGGGGGAGCATTTGAAAAGTTATAAAACTCTCAAAGTGTTAACAAAAATGTGTTTCCTTATCATAAACACTTTGAGAGAATTTTCAATGATTTTGGTTATATGGCGAATGTGGAAAAATACCAAAAGACCGACCACTTTAATTTAATGCATGGAGTTATAAGGATGGTAAGGTTAGGTATATATTCCCATGATCCACCAGAACACCGCGAGGGATCTTCCCAGGGACAATCCAATAGGATAGCATTAGAAGTCCTAGGAAATGATGACAAAAAGGAGAAAAGTGAGAAAGGGAAGGAGTGGCGACTGAGACTGGCTAGGGACTGGAACAAAACCAACAAGGTTCTTAGTAAATTGAGGAGTCCGGTAAGCACTGAAGGGGTTGAAGAAAAATAAAAAGAAATATGAAATTGAGAAAGGTTGAAAAGAACATAGCCCTCCAATTATTTCAACCTTAGGGCAGACACCGGGTCAATTCATATGTTTACTTGATTGTTGCTAAGGTAACATCGCGTATTGAAGATTAAGACGTCTTGGACCAGTGACGCATTGGTAATTAAACCTTCCAGCCACTCAAATTCTCTTAAAAGAGCTTGTTTCATTCTCACGGGGGAACCCGGTGTTCAAACTATCGATTTGTCTCTTAGAGCAAGGGTCGATATTGAAACAGGAACGACCCCCCTTCCTAGTTCTCCGCATAGGATAACGCAATGGGCACTTTTCATTGATTGTCTAGAGCCAAAGATGCCATTCAAAAGATCTCATTAGGTACACTTGATACTCTTCTACTTACACTGGTGGTCAACGATTAAGGGCACCGGGGTGTCAAAAGTGTAACTTTCGAGTTCCTACCGCAGACATCGTTAGCCAATCTGCCAAAGAGACACTTATGGGAGTGAACGGTTATCGATAAGTATTTCCCAATTGATTGGAGTTGAGAGACTGCCTGCCAGGGTCAACAATAGAACAGCGCCGGTACAGCACCGGTTCACTCCCCGGGTAATCTTCTTGTACCGGTTCACGGCCTTGAGTGGTTGTCAGTGTCGGTACTGGTGTTCCAAGCATACCGGGTCTACACGCTCTGTGGCCGGTGAATCGGTCCAGCGACTCACCTAAGTCGTTTGGTGTACTGCGCGGGGTATGTCAGTGAAACCCTTTCCGGGGGGCATCCTGAGTTTTGGGAAGCTGGCCTTGGGTGCGCGGTAAGACTTAGAGAAGGAGCTTGCGGTCGACACTGGGAGATGCGTCGCGGTTGACTGGATTCTCAGCCAAACGGATTGTGCTGTTGTTGGACTGTTGTTGTACCATTTGAGCAAGCTTGTTCATCTGACGTGATATCTCTTTCTTATTTGTCCTACGTTGATCCACCACATCACTCAAGCTCCACTGCCCTTTTTTTCCATGTTGTTACCCAACATCTTACAAGGGAGTCGTCAGAGCTTTTTTAACCGATGAAGATCTACTCAACAAAGATGCATTGAGCATGGTTGAAAAGCGCGTATCTCTCCAAAGACAAAAAGAAGTTGCACGATTGGAGCGATTGCTGAAAAGATTGGCAGATCATCATCACATAGCTTCACTTCAAAACATCATAACTCCAATATATCATGATCAAAGAAATGGCTTAGGACTATGCTTTCCTCAACTTCTGATGCACGAAAGATCATTATTCCAGAACAAGTGTTAAAGCCATCGACATTCACAACGTAATCACTTACATCCACAAAGAACCACTACACTCAAAGATGACTGAAGCTATAATTATATGGATGAAGAGCAAAGAACAAAAAAGTCAAAAAGATCATTCATATCATAAGGAATCATCTTGAGTCGTATCGAGTCCAAGTGAAGAATCAACAACTACGAGCTACAAAAGAAATCTACAAATTGTCTCAAGCAAGAATTCAAGAATACAGAACTAAAGGGTGACCTTCTCTTATGGGGGGAGATTGTTAGGAAACGCATTTTTGTATAGAAGAAAGATTCTGGTCACCCCAGATATTGACTTAAAGCATGTATTTTCAGCTCGTAGTAGTACATTAGGTAGTTATACGTAGTTTAGAATCTAAGATTTAGTGCCGCTGAGAGAAGGACGCGGTTCTTTTACCCAACTGTATAACCTGATGCGCAGGCCAAGGTGGCACGCCCTAAGTTGGCAGAAGATAAAACGCGTCATGTATATAAACCCCTCTCCATCCTTGGAGAGGGTAAGCCTTCTCTCATAATCTCATTTTCTTTTTTTTGGTTTTCTCTCAAGGCTTCATCTCTTTCTCTCTCTAACTTTCTCTCTCTAGAATTTCTTTCTTTCTTTCTTACCTTCAACGAGCCAACCACAAGTATATTTGTGTTTGTGATATTAACTAGTATCCTACAGGGTCGTTCTGAGCTTCCCTTCTGCCAACAGCATAAACTCTTGCAGCAGCAACTCCTCCATTGCCCTGATTCCCAGTGTTACCAGTTATCACCTGGTTATTACCACCTTTTTCTTGATTTTTAGGCTTCTTGCACTCATTGCGGTAACGACTCTTCTCACCACAACCGAAGCACATGCCTTCCGCTTTACGGTTGTTGGGTGGTGTTGCTTGAGCATTTAACTGTACACTCCCCTCTGTGGTGTAACTTGCAGCGATCACAAAGAGGTGCGTTTCCAGCGTACCCTTTCTTCTCAGTTGTACCAGCTGCATATGCCTTTGCCACTGCCTGTTTCTTGTTTTGAGAGTTACCGTTGCTTCTCTTAGCATGATTATCCCACTTTCTCTTGTGGTCGGTACTCTTCTCTGGAGCATCTTCCAATTGCTGGTCCATCAGCTTGTTGGCCGTTTCCATGGTCTCATGAAGATCCTTAGCCTTTGAAGTAGTCACACTTCCTTTAATCGATTGAGGCAATCCTCCCACATACCTCTCAAGCAATCTAGTCTTGGTCTGAACCATCTCTGGGCACAACAACACTAGCTCTTGGAACCTCTGATTGTAAGCAGCCATTTTGTTATTCTGTACCTTCAGGTTCCAAAACTCTACTTCCAGGTTCATAACCTCATTACATGGGCAATACTTCCTGAGTACCATCTCCTTGAAGTCATCCCATGACATGGCATAAGCAACCTCAATACCAGCTGATTTCTTGTAGGTATTCCACCAGGTCAAAGCAGCATCCATGAAAGTGAAAGATGCATACTTAACCCGATCCTCATCACTACATCCACTGATGTGAAACACAGTCTCTAACTTCTCAATCCATCTGAGCAAACCAATGGCTCCCTCTGTTCCTCTGAATCCTCCATCCATAACCTTCTTGAATTCATTGTAGGAACAGCCACGGTTACCAGTAGGTGGTCTCGAAGTTCCAGTGTTAGTGGTTGAATTGTTCGCAGCAGCGACTGCGGTGGCTACGCGATCACTGACTAACTGGTCAAGTGTGGCATGATTCACTGCTGGTGGATTTGTCGCGGTCCTGGGTGGGACTTCATCCTCAGCAACTCTTCCTCATGTAGCCCTTGCCGGAATAGCATTCTCCGCAGTTCTGCCACGCACAACTCTCGCTGGAGTAGGTGGGTTAGCAGTTCGTCCTCGAGTGGATCTGGTTGACTTTTGCCGAGGTGCCATTTATCTGCATCACAAAAGATGGCGATAAATGAGATCTTGTGCATGGAAAGGAATGTCACATGAATATACAAATAATCAAAGACAAGATGCAAGGATTAAGTTAACAAATAGAGGAAATGGACAATCGAATAGATAAACTAAGCTTGTTATATTCATATGTCAAATCTGAAGTACACAAAATTACAAGCTAGTTTAGAAAATCATCACTAACTAATGACTCATCAGTTTAGTGGAAGTACAACATCCTACGAAGCTAGACTAAGAGTGGTTACGCTCGACTCGCATCTGCTCGAACACTGCTGTCATCCCTCCAATGGCAGTGTAACACCCCCAAAATCTGATTTAGCGGAAGCATACATGTTTGGATGCTACTAAATTGGTAACACAACACAAAGCATAAAGAACGGTTTTACCTCAACCATTTAATAGAGATTTAATATTTTCAAAAGGATTTCGTTTACAGCATTCCAAAATCAATGTGTAAGTATAAGCCCATACAAGAAATAAAGCGGTCCCAAATATATCAGAGTTATCTATGACCATGTCATGCCCCGCCAACGCCTCCAATAGTAAGCTATCGCTTAAAACCTGAAAATACATGCTAAAGTGTCAACACGAGGTTGGTGAGTTCATAGTTTTATATAATTAGCAATGCAGTGTAAAAGAAGTGTGGACCCCAAGGTTTTCGCGTGTGAAAAATCGTCCACATAAAAATCAAATTCAGTACTAGTGACCTCCGCTTTATTCGCAGTGACATGAGGAAAATCAGTAAAATACGGATTACCCAAGTGGTATACGTTCGTTTGCCCAACCGGACAAACCGCACAGAGAGTAGGTGTCTAACCGATCACCCAAGTAGTATGCGTCCGTTTGCCTAACTGGACAAACCGCGCAGATAGTAGGTGTCTAACCGATCACCCAAGTAGTATGGACAAACCGCATAGAGTGTAGGTGTCTAACCGATCACCCAAGTGTTTCAAATAGTGTGCGTCTATTTGCCTAACCGGTCAAACAACACAGAGAGTAGGTGACTAGCCGATCACCCACGTTGTATGCATAAAAGTAGTAGTGCACACGAGCAATTGTTCATAAAGGGGTTTGCAAATAAACAGTAATTATATGAGAATGAGGTTATAAACTCACATATACATTTCAAGCACTTGTGTCCATGCGGTTAAATAACCCGACAAGTAATTTAGCAAAGCACATCAAGTTTTCTAGTAAACATTTCATAAGTTTAAGTAATGCAAATACTGGATTTAGTAAAACGAGATTGTATTCTCCCCCAAAACAGTTGTAAAATGAGTAAAACAGGGGATATGAACTCACCTCAATATGAAGCAACGCAAAATACCACAACTGACACAACTGGCATCTAGAGCATATCACAACGGTATCAAGAGATATAAGCACAACGGTACGAGATCGGCACAACCTAATATGTATATAGTTATCTCAGAATACGTCTCGTACAGTAAAAGAGTTTCCAAAAGACAAGCGTCTTAGTTTTCGTGTTTTAAATGTTTTGACTCCTTTGTAAAAAGTTTATGTGTGACCATGTGCTCGCGTATTTCTTGCTTGTTGTGTGGTACGTACATCTCAAAAGTAGTTTATTAGAAAGACTTTTGGTGATGGCTCGTGGTGAAAGGGTATGGTGAGAGTTTGTACAACGGAACATCCGTACGTCATATTCATCCTTACAATTCATATAAGTAATATATATATGTATATAGCTTTTATATATATATATATATATATATATATATATATATATATATATATATATATATATATATATATATATATATATATATATATATATATATATATATATATATATATATATATATATATATATATATATATATATATATATTATTTAATTAATTAAA
This sequence comes from Artemisia annua, assembly GCA_014162995.1. Lineage (NCBI taxonomy): Eukaryota > Viridiplantae > Streptophyta > Magnoliopsida > Asterales > Asteraceae > Artemisia > Artemisia annua. Next base: position 60,792 of record LBNU01012507.1, read on the forward strand.
ATTAATTAAACATGCTTTGAGAAAAGAATGTAACCATAGAGTTAGTTGGAGGAATATTATATTATAAATATCATTTATAATATAATATTAATTATAAGTATTTGAAATAAATACGTTGTATTTTTAAAAATAATTATATAAGTGCAAGTATTTTAGCAAAATACTCTAAGTGTTATAATTTTAGAAAATTTTGGCATGACCCGTTTGTTTATCCAACGTTTCCATCTTCCTCAAATGTTGCAATTTCCTCAAAAATACGTATTGTTAACCATTTTGCAAACTTTTTGTACGTTCGTATATATATTAGTCGTTATAAGTTTATTTATCTCTAAATATAGTTATCGACACTTGGGATGATATCTCTCGATACAAAATCAATGTTTAGCCAAAATATTCTAAAAAGTCAACGAAAGTCAATATTCGTTAAATTTGGCTAAAAATTCAATTATTAGGCTTAATAGGTAAAAACGAGTTTAATTCAGTATTTATCGATATAAATGGTATACCTATATGATAATAATCATCGTAAGCTCAAATATGTTCCAAAACTCATTTTCGTCACCCGAAATGTTTATTGGGCTGAAAGTTCCTTATTGGGCCCAATAGTCCAATTTTAGCCCAAAAACCATTTAGCCTTTTTAGGTTATGATATATATGTCAAAATGAATATTTATACGTCCGATAACAATTTTTGGTCAAAAAGTCAAAGTTGGAGAGTTACTTATTGGGCTTGGCCCAACAGCCATCGAACACTATTTGGGCTCAAATAGTAGCCTTGGTCCAAAATCCATTTAGTGTTTATATTTACGTAACTTTTATAATTAAACGTAATTAACACTTATAATTAAGTACTTAATCTCAAAAGTCAAAGTTGGTCAAATTTTACTCCATTCGACCTAAATTAATTATTTTCGGCACCAAAAATTGTATTTTTACTAATTAATTATACTTAGTTACGGTTAATTCGACATATGCTCTAATGTAATCTTTCAAGTAAAAATTTTACTATTTCACCACTTGAGCCAAAATTTTATGTTTTTCAAAACCCCAATAATTTCATAATTTTTATTGTGGTCAATTTGTATATATATACCCAAAAGTGTATATATCGTTTTAAACTCGCGTAAATAGCATAAATTACATTTATATATTCAAATTAGTAGCACAAGCAACAAGATTTGCCACACAAGCAAGAAATATCCTAATTTGTATGAATACTTCATAAGAGTCGAGCACTAGCAACAATATGTCAAACCATAGCTTTTTCATTTTAGTAAAACATGCACATTTAGCCTTTGATAACATCATTAGACATCAAAAGAACATGAATTGAACAAGGTTGAATAAGTTTGGGGATCCTTACAAAGATCTTGGAAAATTCGAGAGGTAGGAGGCCAAAAAACAACCCAAAATGCACCAAATTTAACCCATAATACGTTCCGATTAACCCGAAACTCTTGAAAGTACACCCCGATTAGCTTGAACTTCAATAAAAATTTGTGGATCTTGATTTTCTTATGAATTTCGGCTAGAGAGGTTTTGAGAAGATGAGAAGATGAATAAATGAGATCTAAACAAGTGTTTACCCATTATATAAGTAAATATCACTAGAAATGGTAATAATCTTTGGGTAAAAGGGTGTTTTAAGGGTTTTAGGGTGATTTCTTGTCCTCTAGTGGGGGAGGATCATGTGTGGCCGGTTTAGGAGGTATCCAAGGGAGGTGGAATAATAATTTTACTCCTCGTTGGTGTATCGTGTGTCGGTTTAAGCTTAAATGTAACCGTAGCGTCCTGGTTTGACGTTTTTGGACACGTACACGTAAAATAAAGTTTTTAGCCACATTTTTGTCAGAAATGTAATAAAATGTCATTAATAACTCAAAAATATATTTACTTGACCGTTACCATAAGTACTGTGGCGTCGGTTCGCGTGCGGCGTTGTTTTTCAGAAAATGTGAGAAAGCTCTCAGTAAATTACGAAACTTGTCAGTAACTATCCGAAATGGATTAATTTGCATTTACTGACAAAAATAGACTATTTTAAATGATGACTGTAAGCTACAGTACGCGTTACAGATACCCGAAATGCTCAGAAATGCTCAAAAATATCAATTTATGCATAGGAATACCCAAATTAGCTATAATAAATAAATATTTATTATTAAAATTAGTCTAGAAAATTCCGGTTTGTTACAGGCTCACCTCCTTAAACGGAATCGCGTCCTCACGATTCAATTCAAGTTACCCATTACGGTCAAGAAGAGATGAGTATCTATGCACGGGCTTCAGTTTGTGTCATCCGATAAAATGGTGTCTGGGGAAAGATGTTAGTACCCACAACCGATTTGAGTCTTACCGGATGGAAAGGGCTCCTCTTGGCGGTGGAAGAGTAATACAAATTTCTTTGCTGAAAATTTTGTAGTTAGGTAAACTGATGCGACTTTAAAAGACTCGTAACTTCAGAAAAAAAATTTGTCTTTAAACATGATGTGTATAAGATAACTCCTCAAAAGTTAAAGTTTAATCACACTTTGTTATGTAAAAATTTGATGAAAACATATTAATAAAAGTTGATAAATTTGAACTACCTATTGACTTCGTTATCCTCGATATGCCTGAAAATTCTAGGACGTATTAATTTTAGGATGACCCTTTTTAGCCACTGCTAGGGCCATGATTGATGTTTTTAATAAAAAGATAACTCTTACAATAGGCAAACATGAGGTTGAATTTAATATGGAACAATCGATGAGTAAAAGTAGTTATGAAGATGATGAATATTTATAACGTGGATGTTTCTGATGACACGATTAATCAATTTACTCAAGAATTGTTAAAAAAACGAGCTACTTGATTCTTTTCTGCTAAAAAAAATTTAGAAGACACTATCGCTATAGAAGATCAAGTTGACGAAAATACTTTTATTAACGACTTCGCTATTGATTCTGCTGTTTGTAACTCAATACGGCGCATCAGTAATTCCGATGCGGCGCATCTATCTGAAAACAACAGCGACGTAATAAAAGAACATGTTTATTCCGCTAGTGCTATTGGAATTGATGAAGTTTGACTAGAACTTTTAGCGCATCAATGTGAGTAAATAATTCACAAGGCGATTGAAGTATAGTTTATAAAACTGTTTGTAAAACAGTTCATAGAATAATAAGAAATCAGTTTATCATTTGCATGATATTAGCAAAACTGTAGTTCGATTCATAATATCGTTGCAGGACAGCAAACCGGTTTATAAAATCGTTAGCGAAATAATTTGCAAAATAATTTATAGAACAACAAGAATTGTTAGTTTTTTTCCAAATAATTATAAGGTTGAAAATTTGATTTCATGAAGTAGGAGTAAAACATTTGTAGGGTGACCGTAAATTGGTCTGTAGAATAATCAAAAACAGTTGTATGATGTTAGCGACACAGTTTATTATCTTATAAGAGGGTAGCAAAGATAGTTGATATACCTGAGAGACGGGTGAAGAATTTGGTGTCTGTTCCAAAGAACACGGTTCAGGTTACTACTCCTTACGGTCTTAAGGTTTCTGTTGGCCATAGAATCTCTGCTGAATGGAGGGTATAGCAAGTTCAGAGTACGACTCTGAAGGAGGATGTTGATTGCTACTAGCAATCTACTGGTTGACCAAGTAATGTACATTCTACTTCACGCGGAAGGAACAACATCTATCGAGAGGGATGAATCAAATCGATTGAGCATAAGGTTTAGGGTAGAGGTGACTGTACAAAGACCGCAAACAAAGAAAGGTTTAAATAAATAAGTAATCCAAATTCAAACATAGCCGAAACATTCCAATAAACTCAAATGAGTTTGAGTTTATTACAACATCAAGCAAGTTAAAATAAGCAACTTGAATTCAAACTGTGACCAATCGGGTCCAATACGCCTCGATGCAAAACATGATTAGACGGCAACGAGCAAGTATTCCATATGAGCGGAAAGGTATAGCGATACCAAGAGTACTACGACTTGTGAAGTATTGTGATGCCAGTGTGTTGTGTAGAATCTATATAGACCTTGATAGATCTTGTAGCTCTCGTTGATCGTTAGCAGTGTCTATGTAATCACAAACACTCTAATAGAGAATCTCCAAAGCTTGTACTCTAATGTGGAAAACAAATACAAGCATAAACAATTAATACTAAGAACACTTAATCCTCTATGGATTATATATTAAGAACTTATAAACTTGTTCGTTACATCAAACATAAACTTGTGTTCCTTTATAGAGAAGAGACTCTAACCTAAAACCGTTTCCCAAGAACGGTATAATCTATAAACTTTAAATGAAGCATTATCTTTTCCTATATATCATGCATATCCTAAACTACATTACATAATACGCGGTTTAACTATATCCGCAGAAACTAATATGCTGAACTATGTCTTCAGCAGTTAACCATCTTCAGCAGAATCTGTGTCTTCAGCAGATTCCTTCAGCAACAACCATCAGATAGAATTCTTACTTAGCAGACTTCCCAACAATCTCCCCTAATTCTTGAATTTGACCTGGTTAAG
>LBNU01012507.1:70994-81790 GCA_014162995.1 Artemisia annua
TTGTAACACTTCAGCAGAAATAACACTTCAGCTGAAATAACACTTCAGTAGAATTTCTTGTATCAGTAATTACAAGTACTTCTTCAGTGGCAACAATCAGTAGATCAACAGAACTTGTTCAAGCAACCAAATAATCTTAGCAAATGTAATCAACCACACAGAACTGCAAAACAGACACACAAAACCAAACCAAACATACAAACTAACATGTGTTTACACACATTAGATGGTTAGTGTTAGAAATCTAAATTATACAGTTTTACAACAACAATCAATCCTCCCCTGAGGCATATGCCTCCCCTGAGGCTTATGCCTCCCCTCAAACTATGCATTTAAGGGTTAAGCATCCCAATGTGGACAACTAAGTGTTGAAACCTAGGTCCATCAAAGGCTTTTGTCAGTAAATCTGCCACATTTTTATCTGTGTGAATTTTAACCACATTGATCAAATGTTTTTCAAAGGCATCTCTTATGAAGTGGTGTCTTATCTCAATATGCTTTGTTCTGTTGTGAAAAACTGGATTTTTAACAATGCAAATGGTACTTTGATTATCAATAAAGATTGTGGTGTTCATGAAATTAAACCCATAATCTAGCAACTGATTTTGTATCCAAAGTACCTGCCCACAACAATTGGCAGCAGCAACATACTCTGCTTCAGTAGATGATGTAGCCACAATGGTTTGCTTCTTGCATTGCCAAGAAATCAATCTTCTCCCCAAAAATTGGCAACCTCCAGTAGTTGACCTTCTATCCAGATTTGCACCAGCATAGTCACTATCACTATAAGCTTCCAACTTGAAAGGGGACTCTCTTGGGTACCAAAGACCTAGAAAAGGCTGGCCTTTAAGGTACTTAAAGATCTTTTTGACTGCATTCAAGTGAGAAGTAAGTGGAGTAACTTGATGCCTTGAACAAGCACTCACAGCAAATGTAATGTCAGGCCTAGAAGCTGTCAAATACATCAAAGAACCAATCATAGATCTGTATAGATGAACATTCACAGCTGGATCTGGTTCATTGTTGTTCTTTTGTTTAGGAGCTTCATAGGGAGTGGTGGCAGTTCTGACACTTTCCATACCAAACTTTATTAAAATGTCTCTCACATATTTCTCCTGATGGATAAATATGCCATCTTGTTTCTGCTGAACCTGTAGACCCAAGAAGAAGGATCACCTATTATATTCTCCATTGGATGATTAGTGTGAATCCTTTTTGTTGCATTGGGGTTGACATCAATGGTTTTGTCAAGATTGGTAACATGGGATTCATAGTCAGTATCATAGGAAGAGGAAGTGAAGATGCCAGCTTTGGGTTGGTGATTACCAAGATCTGAAGGACTTGGAAAACGTGTATAAGGCTCACCAAAGTCTGTTGACACACGAGTAGAAATAGGAGTAGAAACTGATGGAGCATCAGCAGTAAAGAGGTTATCAGTAGAAACAGGAGTACTGTCAGTAGAACTGTCAGCAGAATCCTGATTTCCACTGATTGCTTGTGCTGATTGTCTCAGAAGTGCTTCAGCATCATTTGTAATCTTTGCACCAAGTTTCTCAGCTTCTTGAGTAGCAGCATGTTCTTGTGTCATGAGCTTAGCAAGATCCTCTGCATAGTATGACTCATCTTCATCTTTCTCAGAAGTATCTTTTGCACTGTTTCCTACAAAATGGTTAGGAGGAATGGAAGGTACAACAATAGTTAGTTCATCAAATTCAGACTCATCCTCTGAGTCTTCATCCTGTACACCTGCATTGTTAGATGGAGCATCTCTTGTACCTGCAGATTGATTAGCAACAAATCTAGTATACCCCAAAGAATCAGTTAAGTAATCCAGGTCAAAGTACCAAGCATGACCATGACCTTGTACATTAGGTTTGTCTTCTAGGTATCTTAGATTAAGAGTCTCCTCTATCCTTTTAGCATTCAAGTTATATACCCTATAAGCCTTACTATGAGCTGAATATCCCACAATGTATCCCTCATCAGCTTTGCCATCAAATTTCCCAAGTGGGTCACTGGTGTTCAAAATGGTCACATGACAACCAAAAGGTCTTAGGTAATGAACAGAAGGAACTTTCCCTGTTAGAAGTTCATAAGGTGTTTTTGTGTGAGGTCTGGTGATAGATACCCTGTTTAGAACATAGCAAGCAGTGCTTACTGCTTCAGTCCAAAACATTGTGGGTAACTTAGAGTCTGCAAGCATGGATCTTGCTGCCTCTATTAAGGTTCTATTCTTCCTCTCAGCAACCCCATTTTGTTGTGGGGTCCTGGGATTGCTATAGTCCCTTTTTATCCCCTTAGAATTACAAAAATCTATTAACACCACATTTTTGAACTCAGTTCCATTATCACACCTTATACCTTTAACCTTTTTATTAAGCTGGTTTTCAACTAGGGTAATAAAATCTTTTAAAATTGGAGATGTTTCATCTTTAGTTTTCAAAAAGAATACCCAGCAAAACCTGCTATAATCATCAGTGATTACTAAACAGAAATACTTATGATCAATACTTCTCACTTGAGTTGGACCAAAGAGGTCCATATGTAGCAACTGAAGTGGATCTGTGATATTGCTCACTGCTGTAATGGCTTTGTAAGAGGCTCTGTGTTGTTTTCCTTTGTTGCAGGCAACACAATTGTGTTCATTGGTGAAGACCTTGGAAGGAAGCCCTTGAACAAGACCAAGTTTAGACAACTTGTTGATGGTCTTGAAATTCACATGAGCCATCCTTCTATGCCATTTGGTAGATTCATCCAAGGAAGCTTTAGCCACCAAACATGTTAGATCACTGTCAGGTTGTACCTCATTTAAGTTGAATGTGTACAAATTATTGCTTCTTGGAACCCTCAGCAGAATTGGTGTATCTGCTGGAAGTTGGAAGTCTTTGTTGAGTACCAGACATTCATCCTCTGAGAAGAAAACTTTGTTCTTTTTATCACAAATTTGTGACACTGAGAACAAATTAAAGTGCTGCAGTTCCTTCACATAAAGTACATTTTCAAAATCCAGCATGGGTGTTCTGATAGTTCCTTTTCCTGTGATTCTACCATTTCCTCCACCAAAGGTCACATTTCCTCCACTTGCTATGGGTACAAAGTTAATCATCTTTTCTCTGTTTCCTGACATGCTCCTTGAACAGCCACTATCTACTATGCCAACTTCTTTACTTAGTAAGGGATGATCCTACAATAACAAAAAAAAAAATATACAAAATATAAGTACACTTTGGAGACTCAAGTCATTACTGACTTGAGCCTGCCTTGTGGATCATAAGAAGTAGGCCATGTAGATGTATAAGATCCACCATTGTTCTTGGATCTTCTTTGATAATTAGATCCCCAGTTAGTCCAAGAACAACCTGCTGAGGGCTTAACAGCAGTATCCCATGGTCCCCCCAACCCATATACATAGGTTGATAATAACTAGGCCAATAACCATTCTTATAATAAGACGAAACAGATCTAGTGAATGGTCTTGCAACATGTCTTTTCCTATATGATGAAAAAGTTCTATCAGCAGAAACTGAAGCATCAGCAGATGCTGATTTATCAGCAGTATTGTATCTGCTGGTAGATTGAGTTGCTTGTGGAATATAAGCAGGTATGTCATCAACACGTTTCCACATTTGTCTAGTTGTCTTAGCACAATCACCCATTCTTTGCTCATGAAACTTACAATCCTTAATTAAATGAGATTTGCTTCCACACACAAAACATTTCTTCTTTCTAGAAGATTTATCAACAAAAGAAGTTCTATTGAAAGCATTCAAACCACAAACATTAACAGAATTGTTTTTGACAGAATTAACATTATTGTTTTGCAAAGAATTAAATAACAAGTCTTCAGTAGAAACTGTCTTTGAATGAGATTCATCAGCAGCAACTCCTAGAGGCTTGTGTGAGGACTTGGGTGAAGGCTTGAAGGAGGTCTTGGGAGGGTCTGACTTATCACTTGAATCACAGCTTTCATAGGCAGTAGACCCTTTTTCAGAAGACTTGTCACTGCAAGAGACAGAGTCAGCATCATTAGTAACAGGGTCAGATAAGTCACTTGACTTTTTGCCATATAAATGATGTGATCCATCAAAGTCAACTGTAATGGATAGGTCAATGGGCATATGTTCTCCTCTAATGGGACCAGGGACAGCATGTAATGTGCCTTCTTTAACATAGTTTGCTAATCCTGCTGGTGTAGTTTTTCTACTGTCATCCCTAGCTTCTAATCCCACATATTTCTTAAAACCTAAACCTATACCAGAATTTACAGCTTGACAACCATACAAACTTCTAGCTAAGTTATCACCTGATATTAACCACTTCTTTTGTGTAGCTATTTCATTATCTAGCTTCTCTTGAAGAACTTGTTTATCAGATTCTAAATTAGCTTTTAACTTCTTAGTATAGATTAACTCATCTTGAGCACATTTTAATTCCTGTTTCAACCCTTTTATTTCCTCCTCATAAGCAACTTGATTCTTTTGAAACCAAATCTTTTGTTTTTCTACTATCTTTAGACCACGTTTATATGACTCAAGGTCTTTATAACACTCATTATATTTAGGTTTCAATTCATCATATTGTTCTTTAAGTTCATTATATCTTATACTACAACCAAACACACAGTTATGTACCTGAGAGATGCCCATAAGAGCAAATTGATCATGAGAATCCTCTGAAGTACAGCTTGCCAGCAATCCACTCTGATCACTATCACCATCACTCCTCTCATGAGCCTTCCAGTCAACATGATCATCCAGAGTGATCAAAGCTGTGGGATATCCAGTTTTTGCAGTATCAACTTCCCCTTGTTTCTGCTGATAGGTAGAATACCTAACCTCATCAGTAGATTTCCTATCCTTGCATTCTCTAGAGAAGTGACCCATTTGACCACAAGTGTAACACTTGATCTTCCTTCTGTCAAACCTGGCTGAATCCCTGCCATTGAAACCAAACTTCCTCCCAGCCTTTTTCTCAAATCTCTTGATGCTTAATGAAAGCATAGCCACCTGCCACTTCAAGTTCATCTCTTCCATATCCAATGGATCCACCTGTTCAAAGTCCTCATAGGAGAGTTGCTGCTGAGATTCACAATCAGCAACAAAGGAGTGAAGTACATCTTCCAACACACTACCAGAAGAATGTGATTTGGTTGGTGTGTATGAAGATGATGCAGATGAAATTGGACTTGAACTAGGAGGCATTATATTGGATGTAGAACCAACAAAAGCTGAGTAATTTGGAGTAGTTGAGCGAATATGACTTTTGACATCTGGTTCAAGAGTTTTGAGCTTGTTGTATAAGTCATCAAAGCTCATCATATCCAATCCACCCTTGGCTTTGAGTGCAATACTTACTTGAAGCCATGATGGAGGCAAGGATCTTAAGAATTTAGCATTGCAATCTTCATTGTCTGGCCTTGCCTTCAGCTGATTCAATTGACTCAGAATCTTATGAAATTTTTCATAACCCTTGTGTATACCTTCTTCCTCAGTGATCTGAAACTCTTGAAACTGCTGCTTCAGCATTGACTTCCTCATCCTTCTTGACTCATCATTCCCACCAAATCTAGCTTTAATCGCCATCCATAGATCCTTTGCATCAGACATAAAGTGAAAGTCACCCAAGTGGTCTGGAGGTATAGCTTGAAGAAGTATAGTTCTAACTTTGTTTTCCCTCTGAAGAGCAAGAACCTCTTCAGCAGATGTGGGATCAAGATAGTATATTCTACCATCTGCATCAGTACCAGTCCTCTTTGGACTATTACCTTTAAGTACTACCTTCCAAAGATTATGGTCAATGTTGGTAATCCAGTTCTGCATCTGCATTGCCCAGAGTTCATACTCTTCTTTCTTAAGGTAAGGGAATTTTGCATTGCTGTTTGAGAGAGTGAGGTGATGTAGGGATGTTGTGTTTTGATTGTGTGTTGTATCTGACTCAGCATCAGATCCAGACATTATGTAAAGTTGTGTTGTTGAGGAGTGGTTTAAAGAATTGATTTTCTTAGTATCAAAGAGACTCTCCCGAGGCTCTGATACCACTTGTTGAATCTATATAACCTTGATAGATCTTGTAGCTCTCGTTGATCGTTAGCAGTGTCTATGTAATCACAAACACTCTAATAGAGAATCTCCAAAGCTTGTACTCTAATGCGGAAAACAAATACAAGCATAAACAATTAATACTAAGAACACTTAATCCTCTATGGATTATATATTAAGAACTTATAAACTTGTTCGTTACATCAAACATAAACTTGTGTTCCTTTTATAGAGAAGGAACTCTAACCTAAACCGTTTCTCAAGAAACGTATAATCTATAAACTTTAAATGATATGCATTATCTTTTCCTAATATAATTCATGCATATCCTAACTACATTACATAATACGCGGTTTAACTATATCCGCAGAAACTAAATATGCTGAAACTATGTCTTCAGCAGTATCACATCTTCAGCAGAATCTGTGTCTTCAGCAGATTCCTTCAGCAGCAACCATCAGTAGAATTCTTACTTAGCAGAATTCCCAACATGTTGTGATTGCTATCATGTTGTGTGCAGATGTGAGTGTTCATGTCATGCAATGCTTATGTACACACACATAAATTTTATCATTCTCGTAATCAAAAATTCAACCGGACAAAATTCTATTATAACTGCTCCCAGTATCGCAAAGTTCACCTCTGAGTCGGACATAGGTGATCAGGCTATGTCCCACTGTCCCTGGCTGAATATAGGTGATCAGTCTATATTCACCCGAGGTTAAATGAACTTTAAAATACTGAGCTCAGTTACGCTAGTACTATGTCACTTACTTTTAAAAGCAGTTTAGAAAGACTAAAACAAGGGTCCACGCTCGAGGACAAATGATGAGATTACGTAGAGAAAAATGCGTAATGCTGCGATAAGTACGATACGTATGCATAAGTAAGTCGAAGATACTTATAGTATATAGAGAAAATAAATGGATATACTCATCCAATAATAAATGACACATCTCATCAAATATATTAGTAATGAAAATTACAAATGAGGCATCAGCTTGGCAGGCAGGCACATGTCGGTCATAGGGTTAAGTTTTCGCAAAAGTAGTTATACTCTAGGTTTTAAAAATACCTAGTTCTCTATAACCCTGGCTCTGATACCAATCTATAACACCCCCAAAATCTGATTTAGCGGAAGCATACATGTTTGGGTGCTACTAAATTGGTAACACAACACAAAGCATAAAGAACGGTTTTACTTCAACCGTTTAATAGAGATTTAATATTTTCAAAAGGATTTCGTTTACAACATTCCAAAAACAATGTGTAAGTATAAGCCCATACAAGAAATAAAGCGGTCTCAAATATATCAGAGTCATCTATGACCATGCCATGCCCCGCCAACGCCTCCAATAGTAAGCTATCACTTAAAACCTGAAAATACATGCTAAAGTGTCAACACGAGGTTGGTGAGTTCATAGTTTTATATAATTAGCAATGCAGTGTACAAGAAGTGTGGACCACAAGGTTTTCGCATGTGAAAATTCGTCCACATAAAAATCAAATTCAGTACTAGTGACCTCCGCTTTACTCGCAGTGAAAGGAGGAAAATCAGTAAAATACGGATTACCCAAGTGGTATACGTTCGTTTGCCCAACCGGACAAACCGCACAGAGAGTAGGTGTCTAACCGATCACCCAAGTAGTATGCGTCCGTTTGCCTAACTAGACAAACCGCACAGATAGTAGGTGTCTAACCGATCACCCTAGTAGTATGCGTCCGTTTGCCTAACGGGACAAACCGTACAGAGAGTAGGTGTCTAACCGATCACCCAAGTGTTTCAAATAGTGTGCCTCTATTTGCCTAACCGGTCAAACAGCACAGAGAGTAGGTGACTAGCCGATCACCCACGTGGTATGCGTAAAAGTAGTAGTGCACACGAGCAATTGTTCATAAAGGGGTTTGCATATAAACAGTAATTATAAGAGAATGATATTATAAACTTACATATACATTTCAAGCACTTGTGTCCATAGCATAATAATCCAGTTTATAATGATAAATCAAGTCATGCGGTTAAATAACCCGACAAGTAATTTAGCAAAGCACATAAAGTTTTCGAGTAAACATTTCATAAGTTTAAGTAATGCAAATACTTGATTTAGTAAAACGAGCATGTATTCTCCCCCAAAACAGTTGTAAAATGAGTAAAACAGGGGGTATGAACTCACCTCAATATGAAGCAACGCAAAATATCACAACTGACACAACTGGCATCTACAGCATATCACAACGGTATCAAGAGATATAAGCACAACGGTACGAGATCGGCACAACCTAATATGTATATAGTTATCTCAGAATACGTCTCGTACAGTAAAAGAATTTCCAAAAGACAAGCGTCTTAGTTTTCGTGTTTTAAATGTTTTGACTCCTTTATATATATATATACATATCTCAGAATATGTATATATATATATATATGTGTGTGTGTGTATATATATATATATATATATATATATATATATATATATATATATATATATATATATATATATATATATATATATATATATATATATAGAATCCGGATCTATTGAGAAGGTTTTTATTTTGAGAAGATTGAGAAGGTTTTCAAAAACGATAGATTTTTAACTTTGATTCACGTTTTTCAAAAACGATAGAGCTAAATTAATTATTTTCGGACAAAATTATTAATTTCACCAAAAATTGTATTTTTACTAATTAATTATAATTAGTTACGGTTAATTCGACATATGCTCTTATGTAATCTTTCAAGTAAAAATTTCACCATTTCACCACTTGAGCCAAAATTTTATGTTTTTCCAAACCCCAATAATTTCATAATTTTTATTGTGGCCGATTTGTATATATACACCCAAAAGTGTATATATCGTCTTAAACTCGCGTAATTAGCATAAATTACATTTGTATATTTAAATTAGTACCACAAGCAACAAGATTACCACACAAGCAAGAAATATCCTAATTTGTATGAATACTTCATAAGAGTCGAGCACTAGCAACAATATGTCAAACCATAGCTTTTTTATTTTAGCAAAACATGCACATTTAGCCTTTGATAACATCATTAGACATCAAAAGAACATGAATTGAATAAGGTTGAATAAGTTTGAGGATCCTTACAAAGATCTTGGAAAATTCGAGAGGTAGGAGGCCAAGAAACAACCCAAAATGCACAAAATTTACCCATAATACGTTCCGATTAACCCGAAACTCTTGAAAGTACACCCCGATTAGCTTGAACTTCAATAAAAATTTGTGGATCTTGATTTTCTTATGAATTTCGGCTAGAGAGGTTTTGAGAAGATGAGAAGATGAATAAATGATATCTAAACAAGTGTTTACCCATTATATAAGTAAATATCACTAGAAATGGTAATAATCTTTGGGTAAAAGGGTGTTTTAAGGGTTTTAGGGTGATTTCTTGTCCTCTAGTGGGGGAGGATCATGTGTGGCCGGTTTAGGAGGTATCCAAGGGAGGGGGAATAATAATTTTACTCCTCGTTGCTGTATCGTGTGTCGGTTTAAGCTTAAATGTAACCGTAGCGTCCCGGTTTGACGTTTTTGGACACGTACACGTAAAATAAAGTTTTTAGCCACATTTTTGTCAGAAATGTAATAAAATGACATTACTAACTCAAAAATATATTTACTTGACCGTTACCATAAGTACTGTGGCGTCGGTTCGCGTGTGGCGTTGTTTTTCAGAAAATGTGAGAAAGCTCTCAGTAAATTACGAAACTTGTCAGTAACTATCCGAAATGGATTAATTTGCATTTACTGACAAAAATAGACTATTTTAAATGATGACTGTAAGCTACAATACGCGTTACAGATACACGAAATGCTCAGAAATGCTCAAAAATATCAATTTATGCATAGGAATGCCCAAATTAGCTATAATAAATAAATATTTATTATTAAAATTAGTCTGAAAAATTCCGGTTTGTTACAGGCAGCCTCCAAATGAGTCACACGATGCCTGCTGCCATCACTGAACCGATCATGTACTCAGCAGTCTCAATCCTCTGCCATTGAGCATGCTCAGACCCTCGAGCTCTACCTGGCATCCCCTGTGCTCGACGCTGTCCTCTCCTCAAATCCCTCACCTGAGCTCCCAACACACCAAGCTCTCTACCATGCATCCTCTCGAATGCCTCAAATCTAGCCTGAAGTCCAACCCTCTCTCTACGGTTAGCATATACCTCCTCAAACAAAACACAAGCAGCCCTGTCAATCGTCCTAACACGCCCCTCTATCCTCTGTAGGCGGTCGGACTGCTCCAATCTCTGAATCTGATCGGAATGAACCTCTAACAACAACTCCTAGTTAGCCAACTGAACATGTATCTAATCTATGACAGTAAGCTCCTCACCTACAGCTGGTGAATCCGGATGCAGAGAAACTACTGGTGATGCAAGTGGGGAAGGTATTGGTGAAGCAGGTGGCACGAATAGAGGTGAAGATGGAGTATACTCTGGACTGGCAGCCTGAACAGTAACACATACGAGCAAGTGTACTCGTCCGTTATAGCAAGATATGATGGTAAGTCAGGATCGTTCGCAGGGATTTGTGAGTGAATCAAAATATAAGTCTAAAAGTAAATCTCTAATGCACGCAAATAAGATAATAAGCAAATTCAATAATTTAAAAACTACACTTGTTTAGACTAGTTTTCTACTTAATGACACACATGATTGTGATAACTTTTGATAACATGTTGGTTGTGATAATTAGATGGTGGTCTAATCTACTGTTTCTACAAGTTAA
>LBNU01012507.1:82774-101237 GCA_014162995.1 Artemisia annua
CACACTTAAGTTAAGCATTGTCCTCAATGTGATAAACGAACTTAAAAGTATGAAAGTAGGGAAATGAGAAAATAAACCATGATATCCGGTTTTATTGCTTCTATCCGATCGTCTGTTTCTTGCAATCAACACCTGCATTATTAGAAAAAAAAAACAAACAAACAAAAAACATTGCAATTTTATTCAAATTAGTGGCACACCCCCACACTTAAGTTTGACCAAGTGGTAAAACTTTGGGGTGTAGACACTGAAAATTAAAACATCAAAAATAAACACACGGGTTGCCTTCCGAGAAGCGCTTGTTTTATTAACGAGTCCTCAGCCGGACTCAAACTTCGAATAGATTATGTAGGTGTAGTGTTATGCTTCCTTTTAGGGATGTACACCACATTTCCTATCATAATTCCTCCCCCCGTTTCATCTATGTTTTCCAATGTAACTTTTTCCCATGCTTTAGGAAGAGCATCATAGATAAAATCATTATTGTGTGCCCAAGGGACCATTCCCTTGTGTGGAGCCATGAATGTGACAGCTTTATATTCAGATTCGGATGGAATTTCTTCATTAGAAATTACGTTTAATTGCTTTTTATCATAATAGAGTTTAATTCGGTGCCCATTTACAATGAAACTTCCACCATGTTTATTATAAAGTTCAACATAACCTGATGGAAATCCATGTTTCACTACATATGGTCCGAACCATTTTGGCTTGAGTATCGGAGCTTTAAACTTGTATTTCCTATTGAAGAGCAGAACTTTATCTCCAGCTTTGAATTGTTTTCGAATTCTCAGCTTTCTATCGTGGTAAGCTTTGGTTCTTGCTTTGTATAGCTTGGAGTTCTCGTAAGCTTGAAGTCTTAACTCATCGAGTTCATGCAATTGCAAAAATCTCTTTTCTCCAGCTATTTTTAGATCAGGATTACAGCTTCTTAATGCCCAGTAAGCACGGTGTTCAAGTTCGAACGGCAAATGACATGTTTTCCCATACAAGAGTCTGTGTGGTGTAGTACCAATTGGTGTCTTATAAGCCGTATGAAATGCCCATAGAGTGTCGTCTAATTTTCTTAACCAAACGGCAGGATTGTCCTTAACCGTTTTTTCAAGTATTCTTTTTATAGCTCTATTGGTATTTTCGACTTGACCACTAGTTTGTGGATGATAAGCTGTAGCAAAACGATGATGAACTCCATATCGTTTCATTACTTTCTCCATTTGTTTATTGCAGAAATGGGATCCTCTATCACTTATTAAAGCTTTAGGGATTCCATAGCGAGCGAAAAGCTTTTTGAGAAAGTTGACAACAACTCGTGCATCGTTAGTAGGAAGAGCTTCAGCTTCAACCCATTTGGAAACATAATCGATTGCAACGAGGATATATTCGTATTTGTGTGATTTAGGGAAGGGTCCCATAAAATCAATTCCCCAAACGTCGAATATTTCGCAGACTTGAATGCTCTTTTGAGGCATTTCGTCTCTACAAGAAAGGTTACCGGATTTTTGGTACGCATCGCAGTTTTGAACGAGAGTATATGTTTCTTTGAAAATTGTAGGCCAATAGAATCCAGTATCAAAAACTTTTTTAGCTGTAGTTGAAGGTCCATAATGTCCCCCAGTTGGGCCATGATGACATTCATCAAGAATTTTTCTTGTTTCGGCACCCGAAACACATCTTCGGATCATTCCATCCTTGCACATTTTAAAAAGGTAAGGTTTTTCCCAATAATAGTGTTTTAGTTCCGAAAAGAACTTACTACGTTGGTTGTGACTCATCCCTTTTTTAAGAATATCTCCAGCGAGATAATTTGCGTAATCTGCAAACCATGGTACTTCCTCATCATCATCTTTATCTATCGTCATGAGAGTTTCATCCGGAAAATGATCGTTAATTTCACTTTCTTTTAATTCTTCCAAATTCGGATTCTCGAGACGTGACAAATGATCGGCTGCAAGATTTTCTGCTCCTTTCCTGTCTTTTATTTCGATATCGAACTCTTGCAGTAGTAAAATCCATCTGATAAGACGTGGTTTTGCATCTTGTTTGGTATACAGATATTTGAGTGCTGAATGATCTGTAAAAACTATCGTTTTTGAAAGCACGAGATAAGATCTGAATTTGTCGAATGCAAAAACTACGGCTAATAATTCCTTTTCCATAACCGTATAGTTTTGTTGAGCATTGTTGAGTGTTTTACTAGCGAAGTATATAGGACGAAAATGTTTTCCTTCACGTTGTCCGAAAACAGCTCCAACAGCGAAATCGCTTGCATCACACATAAGTTCAAATGTTAGTGACCAATTAGGTGCAACCATAATTGGGGCACTAGTCAATTGACTTTTCAATGTTTTGAAAGCTTTAATGCAGTCCGCATTGAAATCAAATACAGAATCCTTTTCTAAAAGTTTAGTCATAGGACGCGGTATTTTTGAAAAATCTTTGATAAAACGGCGGTAAAAACCGGCATGTCCTAGAAAACTTCTAACGGCTTTAACGTTAGTTGGTGGTGGTAATTTGGTGATAACATCTATTTTTGCTTTGTCTACTTCCATTCCTGAACTTGATATTTTGTGTCCTAACACAATTCCTTCAGTCACCATGAAATGACATTTTTCCCAATTAAGAACTAGATGTGCAGCTTCACATCTCTCAAGCATTTTATCGAGATTGGAAAGACAAGTTTCAAAAGAATCACCAAAAACGGAAAAGTCATCCATGAAAACTTCCATAGATGTCTCAAGCATGTCTTGGAATATTGCGATCATACACCTTTGAAAAGTTGCAGGTGCATTACATAGACCAAAGGGCATACGCCGGTAAGCGTAGGTTCCAAAAGGACATGTAAATGTAGTTTTCTCTTGATCGGCTAGATCGATAGGAATTTGGAAATATCCCGAAAAACCATCAAGGAAGCAAAAGTATTTGTTCCCTGCTAATCTTTCGAGCATCTGATCAATGAATGGTAGAGGAAAATGATCTTTCCTGGTGGCTTTGTCAAGTTTTCTATAATCAATACATACTCGCCATCCAGTGACAGTTCTAGTAGGAACTAATTCATTCCTTTCGTTGGTCACTACGGTCATTCCTCCTTTCTTTGGAACAAAATGAACTGGGCTCACCCATGGACTATCCTCGATAGGATAAATAATTCCTGCGTCAAGAAGTTTGATGATTTCCTTCTTAACCACTTCTTTCATATTGGGGTTGAGTCGACGTTGTCTTTCTACAACGGGTTTAGTACCTTCTTCACAATTGATTTTGTGTTTGCAAAAATCTGGGCTAATTCCTGGGATATCAGAAGTTTTCCACGCAAAAGCGCGTTTATGCTTCTTAAGAACAGAAACGAGTCTTTCTTTTTGATTTGTTTCGAGCAACGACGATATGACTACTGGAAGAAGTGAATTTTCTTCTAAGTAGGCGTATTCGAGATTATTGGGAAGAGGTTTGAGTTCCAAATCAGTGGGTGGTTCTTCCAGAGATGATTTGATTTTCATTTGATCTTTTTCAGTGATATCTTCAAATTTCTCTTCTTTCTCTTCTTCTTCTTCTTCTTCTTCGAATTTTACTTCCATGAATTCCTCAAATTCTTTATCAGAATCTGTTTCACTGATCTTTTCGGAAGTAGTCATGAAGGGTTTCGAATCGTCAAGTAATGCCTCCAATTCTTCTTCAGTGACTTCATCAATTACATTGATGTTATAGCATGTGTCATCACTGGAATTCGGATATTTCATTGTTTTATCGATTAAGAAGGTGATTCTATCTTCTCCTACTTCAAGATTAAGTTCTCTGCCTTTGACTTTGATCATGGCATCAGCGGTGTTTAAGAAAGGTCTTCCTAAGATTAAGGGTACTCGACTATCTTCCTCCATTTCTAAGATGACAAAATCCACAGGAAAAACCAATTTACCAACTTGAACAAGCATATTTTCAGCAACCCCAACAGGATATTGGTATGTATGGTTGGCTAATCTTATACTCATCTTAGTAGGTTTCAATGTATTGATGGAAAGTTTAGAGTACAACGAATAGGGCATCAAATTGATACTTGCACCTAGATCGGCTAAAGCATCGCATGTGATGTTGTTTCCTAAAGTGCATGGTATGAGAAAACTTTCGGGATCTCCGAGATTTGGTGGAATTTTGTTTTGAATGATAGCAGAGCATTCTTCATTGAGAACGGTAGCGGAAATTTGTTCTAACTTGTTTCGATTATTAAGAAGTTCTTTCAAAAATTTCCCATAATTGGGCATTCCAGCTAGAACATCAACAAGGGGTACGTTTATTCTAACTTCTTTGATCATCTCGATAAACAACTTATTTCGCTCCTCTCTTTTCTCTTTTCTTAGGGATTGTGGATAGGGTATTTTCGGTGTGTAAGGTTTTATTGGTTGATGTGCGTTTTGTTAGTGAGGTTCTAACTTGTGAGAAACATAGACTTAACCACCATCTAATTCATCAACACCAACATGCCTTCATCAACAGTTCATCCCAATCTGTGTGTCATTAAGTACGAAACTCAGTCTACAACAATGTAGTTTTTAAATTATCTCTCGAATTTGCCTTATTACTCCTTATCTGCGTACATCATAGAGATTTACTTCTTTAGACTTATCATTGATTCACCTCACAAACTCCCTGCGCCCACCGATCCCGACTTACCCATCATATCCTTGCTATAACCGGACGAGTAACTTGCTCGTATGTGGTCTGTTTCTCGACTTCCGGCTAATTCCTTATAATTTACAACTTGCCCTAAACAAAGCAACATCAAGTTTTTGCGCGCGCGCCCGTGCCCGGGGATCTTTGATTGTGTTTTCTCCTTCCTCAACACAGACTTTTAAAAGTCCGTTTCTTTTCGCTGTTCGTCCTTCTCTATACAAAAAAATTTCCATTCAGAAGCTCCAACCCGATCGTTCCCAGCTTCTTTTATTTTACCGTACGCTCCATCCCGATCGTTGCATCAATGACTTCGGACTCAGCACTCTTCTGCTTCTCAAAAACCATTTTAACTTTTACTTAGTTCCGTGCTTCTTTAGGAAAATTGCCTCGCAATCTCTCTCTCTGGTATTGCTATGCAACACTCGTGTCCACTATCAAAAGCTTAGTACAACCTTCTAATCCAATCCGAAAACGTTTGCTTTTCGTAAGAAGAGAATCCTTCTCATCGTAATTCGGTCTTGATACACTCTTTCCCTACGACACACTCCGACTTCTCCGATCTTTTTAAACCAATAACCCCATGGCTGACGATCAACCCCATATCGGGCCGCCCATCGAACGTAGCACCCACCTCCTGGAGCTGCTATTCCGTTGTGCCGACCTTGTCGAAAACTATTACCGCTTAAAGTCACCATCTTTCTATGATAAAGACCGTCAATTTGATGTGTCCGTTCGCGGCGCACGAATCCGCATAGCATTGCCGGAAAATTCATCTAAGTTTGTGGCATGTATATCCGTTAACTAGGAACATGATACCACTGCTCGATAGCTATTCAAAGCTCAACTTTTTCCATCATCACTCGGCCGGGAGAATGCCAAAGTAAGTATAACGAATTCAACCCCAGGAACTATCAATAATTGGAGAAAGGCGATGAGCAAGCTCTTTGTTACCCCCGATTCTCATTCCACCCTGCCATGTATACGGATCAGACTCAATGGGAGCAAATCCGTAAGCTTTCACACAAAATTCCTAATGAATTACACATCTTGGTTGAAGCATTGGCTTCGATGAAAAGCATTTGCTGTCGAAGTCTGTCATCAGGATAATATTTAAGACGAAGAAAACAAATAAATCAATCTTTTCATCATGGTCATTAAGATGAAGCATCCCAAGCAATCCTTGATGCAGGAGGAATTTTTCCTGTTACAAAACTCCTACACGAGGCACTATCAACCTTCTCGAGAGATCGCAGGTTCCTTAAACCTCGATTCGCGGTCAAAAGATTCCAAAGAACCAAACCCATCGCGAAAACCGTTGTTTTTGCCGAAAGTTCAGCATAATTCGAACTCATGGAGAAAATTAGAAGCGCTTGACATCTAAAATCGACTCGCAGTACAAAGATATGAAAAGGAGACAATAAAGAATGGTAGATGGCTGTAAATAATTGTGGGAGGAAAGATCACACATGCTCCCGAGTCGTCGCATGACCAGAACCTATGAAGCCTACGAACCCCATCGAAGAGGCGCCCACTACTGGTCCAAGGAGGGATATCGTGGAGGACGGTTTCTCGTCGGTAATTAGCCATTCTTACCCCGAAAAAGTTCTGGAAATCTCAGCAACCGACCGCCACCAAACACGGACATAACAAACCGTGATCGCCCAAACCACAACCCATCAAACATTCGATAAACAAGGAAGAGTCTGATTTCGCGCGAACAAGCAAGACCTGAATGCGCAGATTCTCGCTAACTCTCAACAAATCCACAAATGATCTTGTAACCAGCACTCACTCTTCTCTTCAATCGCCATCACAACAAGTTAGAGCAAGGTCAGAAAATCCATCAAGGCATTCTATCCAGGATCTAGAAGCAAAAAATTTTGGTAGACTTCCTGATCAAATTAAATATACAATTACCCAGATAATCACTGGTATAACCAAGTAAGACACCCAAACATCACAATCCAAAAAACGTCTATGGATTAAATGATAAGAGAATATATCTTCCACCACAACACAAACAGAACCAGCAATGAGCATATCACAAAATGATCGTATTCACTCGACAGTGGTCTCTCATATGATCCACCACCCGTTCCTGACCGATAATCCTATCAACCAAGATACAGGAACAGGAAGAAGCTGAAGAAGAAAGCAGCTACCAACAGACAAACAACCAAAACACCAGCCAAGAAAAACACCATTTCAAACACAACTTCAAGAGATCAATTAGCTATCATTAGCTACTCTCATCCTTACCTATGCATCATCTAGCTCGCCTCAAAGAAGGAAAATTCGTGCAGAAAGCAACCCAGGAACTTTGCGAGGACCAAGGAAGGCAACCCCATTTGGCCAGGCCAAAAATCTCAAGAAATCATCACCCCAATACTTAGGTTTTATCAATACTTTGTCATTTGTCTATCCCAATTTCAAAGCATTGTAAGAAAACTAAAAACCTGGATTCTCATGTTAAATATTCTGAGTTTATTTGCAGTGTTTGCTATGAGTGCTAGCTAGCCTTTTTAACACTTGTCTTTTGATGATGTTTTAATGCTCAGTGATAGTATGAATTCCTGTGATAACATCGTTTTAAATTCAATTTCAAGTCAATCCTAAGAACGCCAAATTGGTACCTAAGTTCTCATAGTGCATTTGTTGCAGATCAAGGTTAACTAAATTGATTAGTTTTCCCGTTTCAAGGTCGAAAGATTTGCTATCCTATCAACTAGTTAAACTAATCATGATTGGTCTATGAAATGACTTGTTTTTCACCGATAATTAATTCTTGACTAAACAAAGAAACAAGAAGTATGATCTGAAAAAACAAAAGAAAAAAAAAAAAAAAAAAAAAAAAATGCAGAAATGGCTTTTATCAAATCAATCCGGGGATCTGGTTTGTAACTATTAGGTCTGGAACGAAGTTTAGATTTTATAAACAATTGTAATCCTCTTTGTCTATGCAATGGGTTACCCTTTTGTATTCGACGCATCCTTTCCTAAATATTTGATTTATAATAAGAGTATTCGTTCTTGTGTTTAAGATAATCACCGATCACCTTATGCAACCTTCTGATTGATCTTGATTGATTGGTTTACACCTAAAGCTTGTTTTCTTTGAAGCTAGAAATCTTGACCCGAAGGTTTAACTTGGTAGAAACAATTAGATAGAACGCAACCATCTAATTATGCTCATACAACAATGTTATCCGCCCTTATCACAATATGATGTGTCATTTAAGTAAGCAAAACTAGTCTAGAACAAGTGTATCGTTTTAAGTTACATTGAATTTGCTTATTATCCTTTATTTTGCGTACATTAGCAGATTTACTTTTAGACTTATATTTTTGATTCACTTCAGCAAATCCCTCGCGAACGATCCCGACTTACCACATATGCTTGCTATAGCCGGACGAAGTACACCTTGGCTCGGTATGGTGGTTTTGTTTCTAGATCGGTACATTCACACCTTGAAATAATTTAAAACTTGCACCTAAAACAGCTTGATGATTTTTCTTACTTTTGAGATTGAAAAATTGAGTTTTCACAAACTAGTTTGTGGCTCTTTGAGTAGTTACGAAATCTCGCATCATTTTTTCGAAATCAGACTCTTCCTTTTTACCGGAATTTGGTGGATTTGGGTTGTCTGTTCGAGGTTGAGAATCATGGTTGTTATCCCTTTGTTGGCGGTCTTGCCAATTTCTAGAACTTCTTCCGTAGTAATTACCACGAAAACCTCCTCCACGATATCTTCCTTGGATTTAATTGGCTTCCCCTTCAATGGGTCTATTCATAGGTTGGTCATCACACTCGGATGATGTGTGATTTCCTCCACAATTATTACAGCCATCTCGCATTTCTTTCATTTCTCCTTTAATATCTTTGTATTGCGAGTCGATTTTAGAAGTCAAGGCTTCTAGTTTCTCGATGAGTTTCGAATTATCTGAACTTTCGGCAAAAACAACGGTTTTTCGCATGGGTTTGGTTTTGGAATCTTTTGACCAATCGAGTTTAAGGAGTACTCGATCTTCGAGAAGTTGATATGCCTCGTTAGGAGTTTTGTAAAGAAAAATTCCTCCGGCATCAAGGATTGCTTGGGATGCTTCATCAAGACCATGATAAAAGATTTGGATTATTGTTCCTTCCTAAATTATGACCATGACAACTTCGAAGCAAATCTTTCATGCGAAGCCAAGCTTCGACAAGAGATTCATTAGGATTTTGTGTGAAAGCACGGATTTCTCCCATTAGTCTATCATACATGGCAGGTGGAAAGAATCAGCTTACAAAAGCTTGCCTCATCGCCTCCCAATTATTGATAGTTCCTGGGGATAATTCGTTATACCATACTTTGGCATCTCCGGCGAGTGATGATGGAAAAAGTTTGAGCTTAATAGCATCGACATTGGTATATCCATAACGAAACATGCCACAAATTTCAATGAATTCGGCAATGTGTTTATGCGGTTCGGCCCGTGAACGGCCATCAAATTGACGGTCTTTGATCATAGAAAGATGGTGACCTTTAACGGTAAAGTTTTCACCAAGGTCGGCAACAACAATAGCAGCTCCAGGAGTGGGTGCTACGGTTCGATTGGCGGCCAACATGGGTTGATCGTCAGCCATGGGTATTTGTTTAAATAGATCGGAGATCGGATGTTCGTCGGAAAGATTATCAAACCAATTAAGAATAGATGAAGATCTCTTCTTACGAAACAAACTTTCGGGATTGGATAAAGGTGTACTAAGCTTTTTAGTAGTGAAACGAGTGTTCATACAACTACCAAGAAAATCAAGGCAATTTCCTAAACAAACGAACTAAGTAAAATAAATTTTTTTGAAACAGAAAGTCTATCCGAATCGGTTGGATGCCAAACCGATCGGATGGATGCTACGGTAAAATAAAAAACTGGGAAACCGATCGGTTGGATGCTTCTGATGATTTATTTTTTATTTTTTTTTATTTTTTATTAGAAAACGAACATGAAAAGAAACGGACTTTTAAAACTTAAAAGAAACACAATCAAAATCCCTGGCAGCGGCGCCAAAAACTTGATGTGCGTTTTGTTAGTGCAAGTTTTAAATTTATAAGGGTGAATTACCGAATCTAGAAACAACACATACGAGCAAGTGTACTCGTCCTTTATAGCAAGATATGATGGTAAGTCGGGATCGTTCGCAGGGATTTGTGAGTGAATCAAAATATAAGTCTAAAAGTAAATCTCTAATGTACGCAAATAAGATAATAAGCAAATTCAATAATTTAAAAACTACACTTGTTTATACTAGTTTTCTACACGAGTAGAACACGACCATAGAGACGCGACTACTGACATTAAACATTCTCGTCTTGATGTTCACACTCCCCCCAGACTAAGCTAAAACGAAATCATTGTCTTTCATAAGCATCGATGTAAAATTTCCATGAAGTTACTTGTGAAAGACTCTATATTCCATATCCTATGTTTCCTCTAATTATTTTCATTTGTGGAAAATTGAACTTTCCTCAGTTTAATTCAATTAGTCCGATAAACTTGAAATTTAGACGCTAATAGTTTCTGGTCCTCCCCTCGAGAACACTGCCCACAAAGAATGATGTCCACACAAGTCTCTGACTTTAACACGATTGAGCCAGTGTCCTTTCATGCGCGAACGAAAACAACTAATACGCAGTCATTTAGACAGAAGCTTTATTAGGACCTCCCCGGTCAGCTTGGCTTTTTTCATTAAAACTTATTGTACCTCGCCCTTTATAACATCACAACATCGCTGCGAATGCAAGATGTGATAGCTAATTATGACTTGTATTTTTTCCTCCTCCTTTTATTGAAGTCTACACATCGCTGCGACCGCAAGAGCAGAAAACCTTTTTGGCATTGTTTTACTTTAACACATACATACGTATTTTTTATTTTTGCCAAACCCAAGTCCTCCGCTTTTATAACAATCCAACGATCGTTGCGAGCCGCAAGATGGAAATAGTCTATTTAACCGTAACCTGGCAGTCCCAGTGTACACCCAACCGCCTCACGAGCAAAGACTTTGCAAGGCTCGAAACTAAGATTCGCCAAAATCCCGCACTTTTATTAAACCTTAAATTTCTATTTAAGGTGAAACAAGACTTATGAGTAAAAAGTCACAAGTACCCGTCGATGGAAGTGTGTTTTACCTCTACTTATAATTGAAACTCTACATTTCTCACTTCGGGATTTTAATCCGAAGCCTAGCTAGGGAAACACGCTAGGCTCAACACGCCCGTCAAATCAGAATTTTATTCTACTCTTACCATTAGAAATCATCAGGTCAAAATTATCATTTTTTTTTTGAAAAATTTTCCAATTTTTTTGTGTTTTTCGTTAAAATCTTTCAAATTTTTCGGAACAATCGGGTTGCGGGTAACGTAAAATATGAAGTAAAAATTGAATCGAAAGATTCCCCCCAGACTAAAGTGAAAACCTTGTCCTCAATAATTCAAGTAAGGGTAACTACGTGTATCTATGCGTTTATTAAGTATGCCAACTAGATCACCATTAGTGAAACGAGTAAGGATATGAGAAACTTATCGAAGAATGAGCACGAATGAAGAAGAAGCACATGACGAGCACGAGATCTTCATTTTCGGGCTATCTGGACAAAAACTCACAAGCACAAAACACAAGAAATGAAGATGACACTTCTCATGTTATTATAGTAAAAAACCGATAGAAAGAACGTAACAAGGATAATCATGGGTGCTCCACGAAGCGCTTGTTTATAATACGAGTCGCATAGCTTAGACTCGCCCCGAATTTATTGCCTTGTGGGAGCAAGTGAAACATAAGGCATGAAAAGCGACGATGCCGGGATCAAAACAACCCTCACTTCCGCGAAAGTGACGATGGGAGAATAGCAGTAAATGGAAGAATGAATAAAGATTTTATCACAATTAAATCAATTCTTCATTTCAATCCACTTCGTTTTCATGTTTTGAAATGTCATCGTTAAGCTCATTGTATATTTCAAAAATCTTGGGTGGGAGGATGGGCTAATTTTATCAATAATACGTCTCCCCCAGACTAAAATCTTTATCAGATCAAAGTAAGAAACGATCATACTCGAATGAGATACACATGATAGAGTTCACCGGAAACTCCTTGAAATCGAGATCAAACGCAAACGACTCATATTCGGAGAGAGGAAATAGCAAGAGAAGGGTACTCACAGACTCGTCTCCCTCCTTATGAACGAATCAAACGCAAAAAGCTCATAAGCCGGGAGAGAAGATCGATGAGAAAGTGGGATTGCCACTTAAGATCGATCTTAAAATGAGAGAGTATACTTCGAAATATTGTTTCACGAATAGCTTCGTCTTTATCTCTTATCATCCTACTTCTAAGCTGACGAGTCAAGAAGGTAATTCGTCGATATAATCGATGGTTCCACAAGAATAAAGAATGTATCTTTCGAATCAAGAACATCTCAAACATGATCATTAGATTTCTTCGAGTAAGGGATAATTCCACTCCTCTCCGTATCAAAAAGTAATTTTCAAAACGGTAAAGAATCCTGAGCTCGGCTCCAAAGGCTACGCTTAGAAATATCGACGTCTTTTCCAAAACGGTAGTTACTTTCCTCACCGTGCGAGAAGAGGGAAGAGTCGAAGTGTCAGAGCAATCACAATCACCATTAGAAATTCCACGGGACTCTCTTGGATGGGACAAGGTCTCAGTACTAGACTTACTGAATTGTCTGATCTCCGTTGCCGGTAATCAATTACTTAAGATGCTCGCCTGGGTCATAGTTGGTAAGATGGTGTGAATGAGACGAGGAATTTTATAATCGTGAATTGATTGTGACGCTAAAATTGGGAATCACATTAGCGCCTGTTTTCAAAAGATTTTTCATGTGTGGTATTGAGAACTTACTACCGGTTTGTTTTGTGTTGTGCGAACTCGTGATTTATTTTCAATAATCTTCAAGGCATCGTATGGAGTTCGACAATAGATATTTCCACCGGCGGCCGTATTAAGGGAATCTTGATCGTTTTCCATTAAAGCATTGTAGAATATATCGACTTGCAGCAATTCGGAAAAACCGTGATGTGGGCATTTTCTCACTAGATCTTTGAATCTTTCCCAAGCCTCGGTGAAAGTCTCATCAAAACGTTGTTGAAAATTAATGATTTCTTTTCGGATTTCAATTGTTTTGGAACGAGGATAAAATCGATTAACGAATTTTAACGCTAGATCGTTCCAAGAGGTGATAGAATTAGGAGGTTCACGATCAAGCCATTTTGCGGCTGCTCCTTTAAGACTTAACGGGAACAAGATTAATTTTACCACATCATCAGGCACTTGATTTATTTTGAACGTTTCAGTTATTTGGGAAAGTCTGCTGATGTGGGAATAAGGATCATCGTTTTCACGACCAAAGAAAGGATCTATGAAATCAAGTAACTCGACGTTAATTTGATATTCATCTGCGAGAATCGGTGGAATAACGATGGCCTTATCAAACCGTACACGAATTCGGAGCAATTCTTCCACAGTACGCGTGTCCTCCATAAGAATTAAACGTTCAGAGGGTCGAAGAAGAGAATTAAACGATTGAGAGGATGACGGAGATTCTTTTTGGATTTTCGTAAATATAATAGAAAATGAAAAATTAACTTAGAGGTTAAAATCTTTTTGGGTTTTTTTAAGTATTTTAAGTTTTTAAAGACGAAAACAAGTTATTATTCTTTATTTATCTTTGGTAATCACTAAATTAAACGTTTCTCTTTTCTCTTGAGCTTATGCGCGGTGAGGCGGGAGAACGAGGTGTACGGGGTACTCCAATGTATAGTGTACTTAAAAACCTACTCTCTTCAGTCTGCAATTAAATGTCAAGACTTCCGTATTCCTCGTTTATTCGGTTGTAAAACTCAAAATAATCGGAAAAACGAGTAACCTCGCGATTTCTTTTGTTCGTTATTTGGGCACGGTTTACAACACTCCCGAAGAAGTGAGGTTCTTTTTTAGAGTGTATTATAACTAAAACACTTTCTACAAGTGTTCGATAACTAACTACTTATTATTTATTTACAAACGAAAATACGTAACTTCCGAGGAAGGGTCTTCAAATCACAAAAACAACGAACGGAATCGACGTACTCTTTCAAGCCTTCCCCGGCAGCGGCGCCAAAATTTTGATACGTTCTATATACTATAATATATAATATAATAGACGTGATCGTTTCCGAGGATAGCACGGGCAAATATGTATCCCCGGGTCGTTTTCCCAACGAAGGTTGAAACTTGGTTCGTAGGTTCGTGTTCGCGATTCGTGAAGTGAATAGTTCGGGCTAAGGGAATCCTAAATTACTACAAACAAAAGCACGTAAAAACAAATAAAACACGGAAAACACGGAAAAACACTAAAATAAAAACCTACACGTAAAACGGGATCGAAACTTAAATTCCCGAGCTAATCTCGGGATTTCTAAGGCAATTATGGAAAACCTAAACCCTAATGGCAATTTCTAAATTCCTAAGGGGCTAAAAACGTAAATTTAAACTTTACTTTTATTTAAATTACTTTTAATTTACTTTTTATTTATTTACTTTACTTAAAATCTAATTTTAATTACTAAATTAAAACTAAAAAGGAAAAATGAACTTAAGAAAAGTGAAAACAATTTTGAAAATTCTAAAATACTTTAAAATAAATTTTAAAACTAAAGGTTACACTTTTTTGGATTTTTATATATTTATTATTAATTAAAAACTATTATTAATTATTAAAAATACAAAATAAAGGGAAAATAACTTGGAAAAATAAAATTTACTTTTCTAAAATTATAAAATAACTTAAAAGTAATTTTAAAACAGAAAACTACTTTATTTGGATTTTTATTTAATTATTATTTAAAAACTATTTTAAAATACTTAAAAACTACTTTTAATTAAAAGAAATAGTAAATGACCTTATAAAATTATGAAAATTTTCAGGAAAATATAAAATATTATTAAGAACCTAGGAAAAATAAAATTTTATAAAAATAACTCTTAATAAGCAGTTTGGACACAATAAGCAGTTAGGTAATAAGCTCTTTTTAAGCTAATAAGCACTAATGAGCACCAAACTTTTACAGGACATATATAATACCTAAATAAGCACTAATGAACAAGAAAAGCACAGAAAAACTAAATGGATAAGCAGATAAACACTTGAACAAAAGCAATAAGCACACAGAAATGGGACAAACTTCAAGGATCAAATAAGCAGTCTTAATAAGCTCTATTGTGCAATCCAAAGGTAGAATTTTATAAACAGCAAGCTTGTCTATGATTTGCCCCAATAATCTTACCAAAAGCTTAAGTATATAATCAGAAAAGTGCTTGTGAACTTGAGCTTAAACTGTGTAGCAAGGGGAATCTATCAGCAAACTAGCAGTTTGTGGCTTAGAAATAAGTCACTTAATAAGCTGGAAAGTAGAACCTAAGGGGGGCAAAAGCAATACAACCTAGAATACTACTTAAAAAACCAAAAATCCCTAATTTATAAGCTCAATTACCCTCCTAATTAGGCCGTAGATCAGCAGTACAAACAAACCTTAAACTTGAAGAACAGTTACTAGCCCAATTTGTAGATTAATATTAAGCAACTAAATAAGATAGGAAATGATTGATTATGAAGTATGCTAAAGTTTACTATGAGAACTAACCCTAGAACCAAGATTTGAGCAATTTCAAAGCCTAATAATCCCCTAAACTAATTCCCAGATCAGGTCCTATGCACTAGTTTCTACCTAAGTTTGACTTTTTAGTTGCTAAACTATTTGACTAAACTGAAATTATACTGATCCAAACTTGACCTAAATGATGTATTAAGCTAATATTTGACTAGATTACCCTAGATTTAGCCTAATTCTAACAGTTTGTGAGGTTCACAAGTCCAAAATCACACTTAAGCAGGTATAATTGAGAATCTTAGTGAACTTTGACTTTTATCATATAACCTATTGTTTTTATTGCTTAGCTATTCTAATTAAACCCTATGTGAGCTACTGGAACTAATGTATCACCTACAAACTATCTAGAACATAGGTTGCTACCCTAAACCAAACACCCCTTTATTGACTAGTTTACACTACATCTATGAACTTTAGCCTTGAACCTACTGCTTTTATTAGTGATGCAACTTATGTAAACTATATTGAAGCTAATTGAGTAAGATTTAAACACTGATAATAACCAGAACACACTAATGCCAGTGTGACTAAATATAAAGCAGTAACTATGCAATAAAGAACTAAGGCAAATAAAAACTCAACGCTAGCACTCAAACAACTTTAATAAGCTAAAGGAATGACAGATAAGCTATTACTACTGAAGATAAGCTAAATTAAATAGTATACAGGAACTTAAAGAGAGAACTTACTTGATACTTTGGCTTATGAAAGGAATGGAGCTTCTGGTCTTGAGATAGGTTCACAAGAGTTATGGGAGAACTTTTGTGAGCTTATCAAAAGGGAGTATTAGCTTTATAGAGCTTATGTACCCCTTAAGATACTGTATTATATATGTTTTTTTTTTTAATTTAATAAACTATAGAAGAGAATTTAATCTAATCAAGTTTAACTTATACTAAGTGAGCTTAGAAAACAAGAGAGTAATGGCTTTAAAGGAAATTTTAGCTTAAAAAGAAAAGTGCTTAAAATGGATTGAGAACAAAACAACAGACTTTTATTAAGATAAAGAGCAGATTACATTAGAGCATTACAAAATAACATTAATTGAATTCTAGATTACCACTAAATTACTACTAATTTTATATCCTAGAACTAAACCTATACTATACTACACTACTTCCATACAACCATGGTCAGGGAACCCTTTATATAGACAAGATAGGCGGTGGGTTTGCTCTTGAGAAGTTCCCAGAAGCTTTTCCACCACCACACGATCAAATCCCACTAGAAGCTTCATAATCCCATTGATTCTCAGCCCTTGGATTGGTTTTCTAGGTCATTCCATCCAATGATATTTTTTCCTTGTGCCACGTGTGATAGATTCTGACACTTTCTCTGACTTGGCAGGTTCCAGAATGATTCCAATACGAGGTTTCTAGATGGATTCGAGGTGCAGGGGTAAATGGGAAAATGGGGTGGAAGATATACAGTAAAAGGGATTGGCGCCCTTTTTACTTGCATGACCTCTTGACCGGGTTATTATAACAAAGGGTGTGGGTTTGGATTATTTTAGTGATAAAGGGTGGGCTGGATCAGGGTAAAGGGTAATATGGTAAGGGGTTTTGGGCTTGGGTTAGTAAAAGGGTGAAATGGGGTGTGATGGATTTTGGGCCAACAAGGGTTAGGATAAGTTTTGGGTTAATGGGGTATTGGGTTTATTTATAGGTTAAGGAAATAATGGGTTATCTAGGATTATAAGGTTTTAAGTGTTGAAAATAACAAGGGTATTTTGTGTAACTTTTGCAATTTCAGGGACCATTTTTGCCAATCTTTAAAAATATTATCCAAGGGCCATAATTGAGCAACTTTGATACTTGAAGGTCTTGGCTTGTAATTTCTTCAAAAATATGCTTCAGGGACCAATCTTGCTATTTTTTAAAATACCAGGGACTTGTTTTGTCAAATCTTCAAATTATACTTCAAGGGACTGTGTTTGACAATTTTTTAGCTTCTCAAGTTTATTTGGCATTCCTGACTCCGGCTTTTCACTCTTTCCATCTCTCGTGCTCGTTTTTGGTGATTTTTCCTCGGTTTTTGTCCGTTTCTCATATTTACTTACCTGCATGTACAAAAACATAGATATTTGGCATTTATGGTCGGGTTTTTGGTCTTTTTGGTCGGGTTTTGGTAAGTAAAAGGTATGTGTTTAAGCACATACCACACATCAACGACAAAGAACAATGAACACCCATTCTATCTGGGGAGATTGTTAAGAACTAATAACGATGAATCATTTCTACATAATCATCTTTGAGGACGTCTAAAGCCATGAATGCCACAACAAAAGTCAAAGTACCAAGACGTCCAGCAACCTCAANTTTAAGCACATACCAAAATCCCCTAGACTAAGATATTGCCGTGTCCTCACGCAATGTTATGAGCTCACATTTTTAAAACCTAAAATTCCTCATCTCTTTTTACTAACTTTGAGAGTAGCAAAATGTTCAAAAGAGACTACTAAATCTTAAATTCCAAATATGCCCCGGTTATCCTACTTATTATTATTAGTTATCTATATATTTACAACCTAACCTTATTCGGGTGACGGCATGATGACTTTCATTATCCTAAGGATAACTTTGAGGATCATCGAGTAGAAACACGACTCATAGAGAAGCGACCTGACAGTTAAAATTCGTCGTCCTTGATTTTTCACAAGTCCCCCCCAGACTAAGCGTAAAACGAAATCATTGTTCTTTCATAAGCATCGATGCTAAAATTATCCATGGAAGTTACTTGTGAAGACTCCTTACTCCCATATTCCTATTTTCCTCTAATTATTTTATTTTTGGTGGGAAATTGAATTTCCTCGTTTTTATATTAATTAGTCCGATAAAGGCTTGAAATTTAGACGCTAAGTAGTTTCTGGTCCTCCCCTCGAGAACCACTGCCCACAAGAATGAGGTCCACATCAAGGTCTCTGATTTAACACGATTTTGAGGAGTGTCCCTTTTATTGGCGACCGAAACAACTCAACTACGAGTCCAGAGACAGAAGCTTTTATTAGGACCTCCCCGGAGTCAAGGCTTGGCATTTTTTTACATTAAACGTATTTACCTCGGCCCTTTATAACAATCACAACATCGGCTGCGAAC
>LBNU01012507.1:142248-163506 GCA_014162995.1 Artemisia annua
ATATTTTCTTTTTCAATTTGATTTTTGTTTTTATGTTTGATTTTTGTTTACAAAATACCAAAAATACTCTTCTTATCTTCTTATCCGTTTAATTCTTCTTCTCTAATCCTCTAAATCGATAATTCTTTCTCTATCTCCTCTTATGTTTAATTCTTATGGATCTGATTTGTGTTAAGTGTGGTGAACCTTTCTTCGAAGGGTTGTGTGTTTGGTGTACATGCGAACAATGTGGTAGTAATATTCGTGATGGAGTTTGTTGGTTTTGTAATTCTCACACATATGTTCAAAGATCGTTTAACAATCCTTCAAACATTTCCGATTATCCTCCAACACCACCGCCGCCTTCGTTCACTTGTTTTAATTGTGGAAATCCCTCCGAAGAGGGAGTACCTTGTGGACAATGTTTTTGTAATCCATGTGGATACGTCAATTCTATATGTTACGACCCGAGAACTTGCATTCGTTGCATTTTCTTTGGAAGAACAAGTACTTAATTATAACTACATCAGCCAGATGCCACACACGTCTTTGAGAAACAAACATGATTGAATGAGTGTGTTTGTGCTAGTTTTAAAATTAAGAGAAGTAGTATGGATATTTGTGTTTTTTGTTGGTGGATATTTGTTTTTGATTTGTTAGATCATGACCATTCTTTCTTTTTCTTTTTAATAGTTGGATCCATGTGACTCCAATGGATGGACGGCTATGATCAACTATGCCTTGTGTTGGTAGTTGGCCATTTAATTAGATGGTAGGGTATGAGGGTGCCTAAGGGTAGTTGGCTATTTAATTAGATGGTAGGGTAGTTGGAGAAATGATAGAACCACAAAAGAACTTCCACAAAAACTTTTAAAAACTGAGTTGTCATTTCATGATTGGTGCAATTTTTAGTACTTTCTCTTTCTTCTCTCTAGTTGAACCAATCACAAAAGGACACCTCATTTTGTAATAGTTTTTGTGGAAGTTCTTTTGTGGTTCTATCATTTCTCAAGGTAGTTGGCCATTTAATTGGATCTAAGTTCTGAACAAGTTCGGGTTCAGTGTTTTTTTTAGTCTTGTCCCGACCCGATTGACCCGGCCCTGACCGCTCACAAAACTCGATTTTTTCCTTTTTATAGTACCCAATACAATATACCTACATACACACCGGAACAACTATATCATCAACAAATCAACACACATTTCAAAATCTCCAAATATCAAATAAATACACCACCACAATTCTTTCAATGCCAACAAACACAACCACCAACACAATTCCAACAGCAAGAACTACAATTCAAAGAACCATAACCACAACCAAAAAAACCCGTGAACAACAACTCAGAGGAAAATGAGCCAAAAAGCTGTAATTTATGACTTTCCTGAATAAGCAGTTTACCTGCTTATGACTTTCCTTAATAAGCAGTTTTAGATAAGAAAAGGTTAATTCACTACCAAATAATAAGACTGCAGTTTTGATAAGCAATCCCAAAAATCCGACCCTAAAAAACTGTTATTTGTTGTGTATGTGCATCAAAACTCAATAATTAGATCCAAACACACCTATTGAAAATTTTGATTATATAAGGATTCAAATACTACTTGGTTTTTAAATTGTGGGAAAGGATTTTAGTGGGGATTAAAGAGGCGGGAGATGTTTCTAGTTCATTCGGGAGATAAAAGACTTGGCAAACAAGTTATATCATCATTTAGAGGCGTTTACTTTTGTGGAAATAGTATTTGATTTTCAAAAAGTATGAAAAATTAATTTTTTATGTTTTGTGTGTCAAATTAAGTTTAATAAAACTAAGTGTAACCACCGGTAAATATCCACTTGTATGAATATTCTAACGAGAGAATACTTATCCATTTTCCACGTCTATTTTTTTTAGATTAAATGTTTGTTATTTATTAAAGCATTCACGTAACCCTAAATTACTATAACTATGATTTTACACAACTAAATCATAAATACCAAAGTACAACATTTTATACCTAGAGTACAAGTTGTTAAAGCACGAAAACCTAAACTACATTTCCCGCTACAAAACCTAACTTGCAATTCTATGATTTTATGTAAATAAAATCACAAACCTTAATTACTATATTCATTATTTTTATGAAATACTAATGTACAAGTTTTTCAAGCACATGTACAAGTCTATAATGCATAGAAACTTAACATTAATTTACACCTTATTATAAACTCTAATTTACTTACTATCAAGCATATAATACAAGACCCTTTTTGCACTAAATATTAACCAAGCATGTTTTTAATATTCAAAATACGTTGTACAACCCCTAATACCCACGGTACAAGTGACCCATGCATAAAAATTAGAAATTTCAATTTTATTAAACTAAACCTAACAAAACCTAAACTAAAGTATCATAAAACCTAACTATGAGGTTCAACTAAGTTTCTTACCCTTCCTAACCAATGTACAATATCAACAAGCTCAAGGTACAAGTACCTTAAGCTCAAAATGCCACCATGGTTCTATTATGGTTCGAATTGAACTAGAAACCAACTAAACAAGCCCTAATCTAGTTTTATCCTAACTAAACTTACACAAGAAGCCTTTTAACACTTACCTTATCATCTTACACTCTTGTCTTCAAGATTTCCAACATGTTGGTCAATTATGTCAAGCTAACACATGGTTTTGTTTCTAAACTAATCGAATTCAATGAATCTAGACACTTATGGTCATATCACTTCTACACACCATGTTACTTATGTTGCTTATGTCCCTTGGACTCTTGACAATCCATAACAAGTGGCAAGAAACATCAAATGAAAGCCCTAAGTTTTTCTCTATAAATATCGACCTAAAACTCCACATTATAACTCATCCTTTGTTCAAACCCACAACTCTCATACACATACACCAATATTCTGATCCCTGAGTCCCTAAAATAAGTATCATAAAGTTCTATTGGAGTTTAGAAGCCTTGGAGAAGCCTTGATCCATTTTGAAGTCACTTTGGTCGATTTCCCTTCTTAATCGTGTACCTAGGTTATGTTACGTGTTGGAGCAGTTTGCTCTTACAATCTTGATTTATTTACCTATCAGACTACTGTAATCGCCAAGGTGAGTCATAGCCCCACTTTTACTCGTTTAAATTCCTTATAAACTCTTTTTGGGAGATACATGCTCAAATACTTGTTTTATACTTAAAATATTTATACTTTTATGCTACGCTATACCTATGATACTTTTGGACATGAAATGTAGTGATGATATATGCCGTAATGTGTTACACTTATTCTACACTTTATTCTTAGCAACTTTTTAACTCGTGGATGGAGCCGATGGAAAGATATTGATAGTACTATCAGGTTGACACCCATACCCTTGGTCCCAATTCATGGCCTTGGGTGAATATAATCCAGTATTCTTATGATACTTACTTATTCTAGTCACGAGGTTCAGTTTGCTGTTATGCTTTACATTAAGTGCTTACATATATCATATACGCACATGCCTTACTCATACTATATTTTATCAGTGGGTTGTAAACACACAGGTTGCAAGTTTTGTATGGGCGGGATTTGCAACTGAGTGGATTTACAATGCCTTTGCTGTGGAAACATTCTTTTATACGAATATGTCTTAATCATACTATACTTTAGTAGTGGGTTGTGAACACACAGGTTGCAAGTTTTGTATGGGCGAGATTTGCAACTGAGTGGATTTACAATGCCTTTGCTGTGGAAACATTTTCTAAAGGCTTTTCAACTTATTTAAAACTATAAAACTCTTTGGACTCACCAACCTTTGTGTTGACACTTTTAGCATGTTTATCTCAGGTCCATAATGAACGAGGATGGCGCGGAGGAGCACGGATACTCATAGAGGCTATAAATTTTACTATTTTTCAAAACCTATTTAACAAACTTTGGAACTATTGGACCTCACTTTGTAAACTCTAATATTATTCAAATGATAAATCTTTCAAAACACCTCAACTGAAGATCATTTTCTATTATTATAACTGTTGAGCCATTGAGTAATACCCAACATAAATTCTGCTGCATATCCCGATATTGGGGGTGTTACAGATTGGTATCAGAGCTACAGTTATATGGAAACGGGTCTAATTGATATCCGAACTATAACCATTTTTACAAACAAAACATTTATAGCCTTACGCTCTCCCTGCCTTCCATCCGCCAGGCGATTATGTGACTTCTAGGTAATTTATGCTACACAAACATCCTAGTTATTGAATTATACACTCAATGCAATTTCCATCACTTTACATCTACGTATGCTTATTCTAAACCTTTTTGTGATCTTAGCACCTAAGGGAGATTTTATGAACTAACAGAAACACCAAACATCATATGTGACGATTAGTACAAGCATTGCATTATTACTCCTGAACTATACATAGCTTGATCACCTATGTATAACTCAGGAAGAATCATGCAATGAAGGGGTTAGTAGTCTCAGATGTGTAAGCAATTCCATAATCGAGCCAAATTTTCAAAAGACCTCCTCCATACCTGTAGGTCCAAAGATTTGGATCTTAGCAGCCTTTGTAAAACAATAGACACCTTGGATAAATCCAAACTATCTATATGAGAAACTCTAAACAATGTATACTTGATGTTAATGCGGAATGTTAACACAAGCAGTAAGAACAACACAGAGAATTACTAACTTTATATTCTATTAATTTCTTGAAAACTTGGCATTGAGCATAATGCCGTAGGGTTCCTTTTATACTATAAGGAAACCCTAATTCTACAAACGTGTGAAAGGATGCATGCATATCTTCTCCTAAGATATCTAACTATGTGCATATCCTTTCCTATAATATCTCCTAAGATATCTAACTTGTTCAGCAAAACAGACTTAACTAAACTAACATAAACAGACTTAACTAATGCTGACCAGACTTAACTTAGTACTGGCAGACTTAACTATCTACCCGACTTAACTAGACTATTCAGACTTTTAAGTCTGTTACAAATAATTCCCAACAATCCTCCCCTAACTTGATCTTCACGCTCCATGATCTTCAAGTTCCTTTCTTCAGAAATGCTTTGAGGATTTTTGAATGTAAGATCCATTGGAATTATTTTGAGCTGCAACTTTTGTTGAATCTTGAGATATTGCAGCAGCCTTCAAATCTTGAGTACCATCTGATCTTTGCAGCAACATTGACAATATGTACATTAAATCAAAAGTTTCATACTATTCTCATCACTTCCAGGTGTGTGAACTTCTGTGAGAGGTGAATCATTGAAAATTGAATGGATTTGATGTATCTTTACCAGATAGCCATCACTTCTGGAGTAGTCAATGTTTCAGTATAATACTATGGTACATTGATATCCATATGATTTTTAGGAAACCATCAGCTATCAACGGATTTGATATGTCTTTACCAAAAGCTGTTTGCTTTTGGACTAGCCAACTCTTTGATGGAATACAGTCATCATCTTGGTGAGTTGATTACCAATTATGGTTTTTCCACTGCCTTTACCACAAGCCATAACCTTGTGGGCTAGTCAACTCTTCACTATAGCAGATATGGTGAGTTGAATACCATACAAATTTTGGCAAATTGTCAGCCATAAACGGATTTGAGGTATCTTTACCTAGAGCCGTCTGCTCTTGGATTAGCCAGTCCTTATATGGGTTAGACATGGTGGACTGATAACCATTTGTCGTGTCAGTGCAAGGCACCTCCACCAAGTGTTATATCCACAAAAATCCATCTATCCTGATAATTTATCCAAACATAGTCAAGAGTTTTCAAACCCTTCTATACCTTTTCATAGGTTGTTTTTGACTTGCATCTTGTTGCAAAAGTCTATCAATCTCAGCATAACTTGCCTCCTCTTGTCTGATCTATTTCTTTGATTGCTTAGGTATAGAGAGTGATTGAGCAATTTGTTTTCCTTCCCTCTGTCCACCACTGGGTTGAGTAGACTTATCCTTTGCACCAGACTTAATTGCTTCTTTGTCTACAACTCTTTCCCTTAACATTTTTCTCTTCTTCTGACTTTGAATTAGGTTAATGATTAGTTCTGCATCTTCAAGTCTAAGAGAACTAACAGCTGTCTCTTCTGAATCTGTTTCTTCTCAAGATTCTCTTTTAGCTGTTTGTGACCAATACCCCTTGTTTGGATGAATTTTCAGATTCTTCATCTGTAGAGATGGGCAAGGAAACTCCAAGTTCTTCCAAAGCATGCTTCAACCTTTTACCTTCTTGTTTGTCTTGGTTAGCTGTTGCTCCAAGCCGTTGATGCGATCAAGAAGTGTAGGAACCAGCTTCAAAATATTATTTGTATCTATAATGGGTGACTCTTTATGAGTAGAATGATGTGATGCTGAAGAGCTGAGTTCAAGAGTGTGTACTGGAGCAAACTGAGCATCAGAAGGCCTTAAAGAACCTGCACAAGGGTTAGAAGCAAACAACATAGCCACAGGCAAAGGTGTTTCTTCCCCTGTAAATCCACTTCTCATATTTCCAAAAACCTTTGCTTTGAGACATTTTACAGGATAAATAGTGTTGTTCATTGTCTCAACATTTAAAACCATTTGTATGAAACGAGGGTACATCAAAAACTTATGTTGACTATTCACATTAGACACCATTCCAGTGAAAATCAATTTTGAAAAATTGAAAGTTTTGCCAAGAGCAAGACAGATCAGGGCAGAAGCAATCTTTGTGTCAAATTGATCCCATCCCCCACTTTTAGAACTTAAACATTGAAGCAAATGGTGTACTAGGAATCGCCATTGAGGTGAAAGATTACGTTTTAGAAATTTAAGATTCGCACCAATGGGATATCCAATATATTTCTTACCCTCAACAAGAAATTTATGTGGCAACTTAAAGTATCCTGAAACATCATTAAAATGAAGGATTTCTCGAATAGATGCTTCAGTGACAATATAAGCAACATTATCAATGGTTGCCCTTATTTGTTTGATTCCATTTGGAAGAGTTTCAGCAATAGCAGTGTGCCAAAACTGTTTGACCAAGGAATCATAGATAGTGGGATTACAAGTCAAAGCATACCCTATATAAGAATGATTTAAAAAGGTAAGTATTTGATCAAAACCATGACTTTTTGATGACTTCTATAAGTAACCCACTTGATTATGTCTAGCACTATATGCAAGCAACGCCATGTTAGTACTGGTGAGAGAAGATTTGGACTGGTGAAAAACAAAGTATGGTTGACCCTTTTAAAAGACTTTTTACTTAAATGGAAATAATGAATAAAAATGAAAAGTAAATCAATTTGATTCACTTATATACCCATTTGATTGATAATAGTTAGATTGCACAGTAAAAAATCATTATGCGGGTGATCAGTCACAACGGTAAAGTATTAATTGCAGATTAACACTACCAGACTTAAAGATAGTCAACCAGACTTAAAAACTTTCTCACCAGACTTAACAAGTAATATATCTTTTGATCCAAACTAACATCCAAAAAGAAGTTGTACAAATGCTTAAGTCCTTGGAAACTTGAAATGATTAGTAGATACCAAACATATATACATAGCATGAATTAATACCCACTAAGCTACCCATACTAACTCTAAGTGACCAGTTTTAACTAAACATCCAACCAAGTACACACTTTACATTTAACCTCCCCTTAAATGTAGCTATGGATTCATCATACCAATATTCACTACCAGGTAGTTGAACCTTGGTCCATCAAATTCTTTTGTTAACAAATCAGCTACATTGAAATCAGTGTGAATCTTTTCAACTTTAATGAGATTCTTCTCAAAACAATCTCTAATAAAATGATGCCTGATTTCAATGTCTTTGGTCCTAGAATGATATACTAGATTTTTGACAATGCATATGGTACTTTCGTTATCAATAAAGATTTTAGTTTTCATGAAGTTTAGACCATAATCTAGCATTTGATTTTGAATCCATAGTACCTGACCACAACAATTTGCAGCAGCCACATACTCAGCTTCTGTAGTGGAAGTAGCCACTATGGTCTGCTTCTTGCATTGCCATGAAATCAACCTTCTGCCTAGGAATTGACAACCTCCTATTGTGGATTTCCTATCAAGACTTGCTCCAGCATAATCACTATCTGAATAAGCTTCCACGTTAAAGGATGACTCCTTAGGATACCAAAGCCCCAAATTTGGTTTGCCTTTAAGATACTTAAAGATTCTTTTCACAGCATGAACAAGCACATACAGCAAACATAATATCTGGCCTAGAGGCTGTTAGATACATAAGAGAACCAATCATTGATCTGTAGAGATGCACATCCACATCTGCAGCATCTTCATCTTTAGTTAAAGGCACTCTGTTCTCTATGGGTGTGACTGCAGTTTTGACATTTGTAAAGTCAAACTTTTTAAGCATGTCAGCAACATACTTTTCTTGTGATATAAATAGGCCATCTGACTGTTGTTTGACTTGCAAGCCAAGGAAGAAAGTGAGTTCTCCCATTGAGCTCATTTTAAATTTTCCTTTCATCAATGCCTCAAATTCTTCACACCAAGCCTTTTTGGTTGACCCAAAAATGATATCATCTACGTAAACCTACACAAGCATAATATCTTTCTTGTCCTTCTTAATGAACAAAGTTTTGTCAATGACTCCTCTCTTGTAACCATTTTCTTGAAGAAAAGAAGAAAGAGTTTCATACCAAGCTCTAGGAGCTTGATGCAGTCCATAGAGTGCTTTGATCACTTTGTATACTTTCTTAGGATGAGCAGGGTCAACAAAACCAGGAGGCTGAGAGACATATACTTCTTCTGTGATTTTGCCATAAAGAAAGGCACTTTTTACATCCATTTGGTACACAGTGAATCCCATGTAGGATGCATAGGCCAAAAATAACCTAATGGCTTCAATTCTAGCCACAGGAGCAAAAACTTCATCATAGTCTATTCCTTCTTCTTGTCTGTATCCTTGAGCCACCAATCTAGCTTTGTTTCTGACAACTACACCTCTTTCATCTCTTTTGTTTCTGAAGACCCATTTGGTGCCAATGACTTTAGCCCCATGAGGTAGATCTACAAGAACCCATACTTGTTGCAACTTGAACTGCAAAAGCTCTTCTTCCATGGCTTCAACCCAACTTTCATCATCCAAGGCTTTAGTGACATTGGTAGGTTCTTTTTGAGAAAGGAAACATGCAAAAAGACAGTGTTGTTGGTCTTTGTGATTGTTCCTTTGTTGTTTCTGAATAAAGCTGATGAGTGCATGAGATCCAAGTTGTTGTTGTATTTGTCTCCTTGTTTGAACAGCTGACTTAGGATTGCCAAGGATTTGACTCTTTGGATGAACATTGTGAATCCTTAGTGTAGGAACAGGACTAACATCAACTTCTGTTGGTAGATTGTTAAAGTCTGTGATCACACCTTCTTCATCATATGATGCTTCAGTAAAGAGCTCTTCATCAGGTATATCACTAATAACAGGTTCTGGTATAACAGGATCATTTAGATCTGCTTGTGAGGTGAAATCAAACTTTTCAGATTCACTGCCAGTATTAACAGAGTTTGTACTGGTAGTAGCTAGTGATTTCGGGTGCAACATCCAAGTGGAGATCTACTTCTTTGATAAGTTCTTGAGTATCAGCATTTTGAGAAGAAGCCTCCTTAGCTTGTGCTTCTACACTTGGCACCTTTGTTTGAGGAGAAGATCTCTTTGGTCCATTGGCATCTGCAGATAGTTGAACAGTAGTAGGTATGATAAGATGCTCAGATACTTCTTCTTCCTCACTTGTGGTACCTGCATTATTAGTATCATTTGATGAACCTGCAGTAGAGTTAGCTCGATTCTCCAAGGAGACAGGAACATAGTTCATAGAGTCAGTTAAATAATCAATGTCAAACATCCATCTATAACCCAGTCCCTGTACATTAGGTTTCTCTTCAAGAAAATCAACATGAAGATTTTCAACAACTCTTTTGGTTTCCAGATTGTACACCCTGTAAGCCTTGCTTGTAGTTGAATATCCAACTAAGTATCCTTCATCAGACTTGCCATCAAACTTTCCATGAGCACTAAGTGTATCAAGAATAGTAACATGACATCCAAATGGTCTTATGTAGCTAAGCATTGGCTTTTCACCAAATAATAGTTCATAAGGAGTTTTGTTTTGAGGTTTAGTCACCCTTACTCTATTGAACACATAACAAGCAGTATTAACTGCTTCAGCCCAAAAAGTAGTAGGTAAAAGTGAATCTGCAAGCATAGTTCTGGCAGCCTCAATGAGTGTCCTATTCATTCTTTCAACAACTCCATTTTGTTGTGGAGTTCTAGCATTGCTGTACTCTTGCTTTATTCCT
Source organism: Artemisia annua (assembly GCA_014162995.1). Lineage (NCBI taxonomy): Eukaryota > Viridiplantae > Streptophyta > Magnoliopsida > Asterales > Asteraceae > Artemisia > Artemisia annua. The sequence continues at coordinate 152,546 of LBNU01012507.1, forward strand.
TTGTTTCCACAGAATTCAACCATACTTCAGTCCCATTATCTGATCTAATAATTTTGACCTTTTGATCCAGTTGATTTTCAATCCTTCTTCTGAAGTTTTGAATAATGCCAGGAGTTTCATCCTTGGAGGACAAAAAGAACACCCAGCAAAACCTGGTACAATCATCAGTGATAACAAGACAATATTGAGCATAGTTAATGCTCTTTACAGAAGTAGGCCCAAAGAGATCCATATGCAGCATGTGTAAGGGTTTAGTGATGGATCTTTCAAGCTTTGCCTTGCAAGAGGCCCTATGTTGTTTTCCTTTGTGGCAAGCTACACAGGCATGGTCATTTTTGAAAATGTTGGAAGGTAGAACTCTTACAAGGTTTCCCTTCACAAGTTTGTTAAGAGTTTTAAAGTTTATATGACCCAATCTCCTGTGCCACAATTTAGATTCATCTAATGTAGCTTTTGCAAATAAACAGGCAAAACCTTTTACAGGTGCAGATGTCTTCATATCGAAACTGTACATATTGTGTTGTCTAGGAACTTTTAAGAGTATATGACTTTCATCAGGCATCTTAAAGTCAGAAGTCAACACAAAACATTTAGTTTCAATAAAAAGAACTTTTAACTGCTTATCACAAATTTGTGATATTGAGAAAAGATTAAATTGCCCAAGTTCTTTTACAAAAGAGACATTATCAAATTCTAAATTGCCAACAATAATTCTACCTTTACCAGTAATGTAGCCTTTGCTACCTCCAAAAGTAACAGATCCTCCTTTGAATTCTTCAAAATCTTTTATGTGTTCCTTGTTACCAGACATGTGCCTTGAGCATCCACTATCAAATATACCTCTGTTTCCCATGTTCTTGAGTGGATGATCATGCACAAAAATAAGAGATTAGTTTCTCTTGATGACCCAGGCCTGTGCAGGCTTGGATCCAGTTTGTGGATCTACATACTTGTAAGTCTTGTAGGAACAAGATCCACTGATACTGCAAATGGACTTATAGGTAAGTTCTCTTTTGAATGGGTTCCATTGCCAATAGTCTGAGTCTCTAGAAGGAGACCTCCTTTTATCCTTTACAGCATAAGAGTTTGAGGTCTTTTCTGTGTTATTTTCAATGGGTCTCCTCACAGGTGATTTTGATTTAGAAAAACTTCTTCTGTGGTTAAAATTGTTCATCTGTGAAATAGGTCTTCTCACAGGTGAAGAAGATTTTGTAAAGTAATTTCTATGATTAGCTTGATTCACCTGTGGTTTAACCTTTTGCCCAACAGGTTTAACCTGGTTTCTACCTGTATTAACATTTGGTCTACCAGAATTAACTTTGGAGTGACCAGTATTAACCCTTAAATGAGCAGAATTAGCTTTTGTGTTACCAGTATTTGGTAGAACTTGTCTAGGGACAAACTGATTAGCATGATTAATTCTATTCACATTGTTCCACACAGGTTTAACCACATTATTACCAGTATTAACCATCTTTTGTTTTCTCAACTCATTTTCCTTAGCCATTCTTCTTTCATGAAAATCACAATCTTTTATCAAATGACTAATACTATTACACACAAAATATCTTTTCTGAGTATACACATAACCTCCTCCAAACACTCTATTCCATTTATCATTCTTTTCCCTTTTTGGTGTCTCTTGTTTATTTACTTGTTGCCTAGGAGATTTTAAGTGTGTTTCACAACTAGGTTCAACAGGTTTCTGTTCAGGTTCAGACTTTGACACTTCACTTGACACACTTTCAGGTTCTGATTCAGAGGACTCAGATATGTTTCCAAGTGACTCTTCACCATCATTAGATTGACAGGTAGAGTATTCACTGGTTTTATCATCTAAGACCTTTGTTTCAGGAACTTGAGGTCCTTTTTTACCATACACATATAGTGATTCATCAAACTCTTTTTCAGGTAAAGGAGTATAGTCTCCACTTAAAGGAGGTGGAACTCCTTTGTAATTATCAGTTTTTAAGAATCTACTATATACAATTGAATCAGCCAAGTCAGTATCAGAAGCAGTAAACATACTTCTATCCATCTCTTCTTCATAACTTAGAACCTCACTATCTGATTTTATCTCATATCCTAGACCAATTTTACATGTTGAGCTCATGCCACTGCTTATTAACTTTGACAAGTTTTTACAAGAATTTTTCAATTTGTCTACTATTTGTTGTAATTCTTCTTTTTCTTTAAGAGCTTTTTCACCAATTCTCCTATACTTTTTCAGTTTTTCATCTTTAGCATATATCTCATTAGCCTGAAAAGTAAGTTTTTGGTTTAAATTGGCTAGTTGTGTTTGAAGTTTATCAACCTGAGCTTCTAAAGTTTTGACACCATTTTCATAAGCAAGTATTCTTATCTCTTGTTCTTCTATTTGATTTTTTTGTTCATCACACATGGCTTTAACATTGTTGTATGAATCAATACACAGTTTAGAACATAGAGATACCTCAGAGTTAGAGCTTATGGCCATTAGAGCATGGTTGGTAGGTCCCTCCTCATCAGTGTGCTCCACCCAATTGATAATGCCATCATCCATAGTCAGCAGACCAACCTGGCTTCTCTTCAGACTTCACTTTTGTTGTGCATTCTCTAGTAAAGTGACCACTGTTGTTGCACTTCCAGCATACAATCTTTGACTTATCATAACCAACTGGCTTATTTCCATTATATTTAATGTTCCTTCCAATCTTCTTGAAGAACCTCTTCATCCTGAGTGCAATCATGGCCAGTTGCCAGTTGATATCCATTTCTTCAATATCAACATCATCAATCTGATCAAGATCATCATGTATGAGATCTCTTTCTTCAGATCTCTTTGCAAAAAGAGAGTAGAGAACTTCATCAGCAAAGCCAGCAGGGTTATCTTTTTCCTTGTTGTTAGAAGAAGAAGCATAACTGCCAGGATTAAAACTGCCAGAACTAACTCTGTTAGTACTGGTCTTGCCTTGTCCAACAAAGGCAACATTGGCTGCACTGGATGATGATTTTGAGCTTACTTTGACATCTTGTTCAAAAACCCTAAGATTGTTGAACAAATCATCAATTGACCAGTCATCAACACCTTCTTTTAGCCTCATGCTCATAGTCATCAACATTGGTTTGCATCTTTAGTAGATACAGTAGAACCATGAGCTTCTAGTTGAGAGAGTAGGTGTTGGAACCTTTCTTAGCCTTTTTCAAGCCCTTCAGAACAGCTCACTGTGAATGCCTCAAATTGTTGTTTGAGTATAGCCTTCTGCATCTTCTTGGAGTTGGCATTCCCTCCAAATATTATTCGAATTGCTTCCCAGATCTCTTTGGCATCATCCATCCCATGGACCTTCTTAGGTGTTCTTTTGGAATGGCCATCAGAAGAATGGTCCTAGCTTTCCTTTCTTTCTCTACAGCATGTATCTCTGCAGCAGTAACTGGTGGAAGCACTTTAACAGTACCATCCTTGCCTACAGAGATCATTTTCTTTGAGTTTCCATTCTGTATGACTTTACACACATCATTATCTATGTATTCCAGATAATGTTCCATCTCCATAGCCCATATATCATACTCTTCCTTCTTAAGAATTGGGAGTTTGATATTGGCCAAAGGCACAAGTTGCTGTTGGTGTTTTGGCTTCTCATTGTTAGAGACAGCATCTTCATGGTTTGATTCTTCAGCCTCAGAATCACTGTTACGACTAGAGAATTCATCAACAGGTTTAGACATCTTTTTGGAATTTTTGGTGAGTGTTTGAGTGGTTATAGTGTATGGATCTGTGTTTCTTCTTACTCAGAGTCCCTCAGCGAGGCTCTGATACCACTTGTAGGTCCAAAGATTTGGATCTTAGCAGCCTTTGTAAGACAATAGACACCTTGGATAAATCCAAACTATCTATATGAGAAACTCTAAACAAAGTATACTTGATGTTAATGCGGAATGTTAACACAAGCAGTAAGAACAACACAGAGAATTACTAACTTTATATTCTATTAATTTCTTGAAAACTTGGCATTGAGCACAATGCCGTAGGGTTCCTTTTATACTATAAGGAAACCCTAATTCTACAAACGTGTGAAAGGATGCATGCATATCTTCTCCTAAGATATCTAACCGTGTGCATATCCTTTCCTATAATATCTCCTAAGATATCTAACTTGTTCAGCAAAACAGACGTAACTGAACTAACATAAACAGACTTAACTAATACTGACCAGACTTAACTTAGTACTGGCAGACTTAACTATCTACCCAACTTAACTAGATTATTCAGACTTTTAAGTCTGTTACAAATAATTCCCAACAATACCACTTGTTTCTTGGCTTGATCTATGTGACTGTTCTTGTCTAATAAGTTGCGAAGATCAAGCTAGAAACAAGTTGTTACTCAAACCGATTTAGCCTAATCCCATGACAGTTCTTGTCTGATGAGTTGTGGGATTAAGTAAAAATCAGTTACATAAAGGTCTTTTGAGGGTTATGCACGAAAATGGAAAAGTTTGCCTCATCAATCCTAGCCATAAGAAAGTACATCTTTAGAATGCTCAATAGTCACAATAGTCACAAACATACTGTAACAACCCACAAAATCTCATCACTATCATTCCCATTACAAATACCTATAGTAGGTATTTCACAGGTAAATTTTTGCTTTTTATGTGCATTCATTACTTGCATGACTCTCTAGACCTGCCCACGTATCCACACAAGCCAAATAACTCAACACTCACATCCTATAAACCCCTGGTATGTCAAGCATAAGATCACAACAACACCATAATAAGTAGTTTACCAATCTAACACACTAAACATATCACAGAACCATAACAAACCCTAAATAAACTTATGTGCTTACTAAACCCTATATGCTTAACTAAACTAGTTTGAAAGTGTCCAAGGCTTAAGTATGAGTTACCTTATGACCCTTAGGCACTAGTACAACCCATTAGAGCTTAGGTATAAGCCCCTTAGGCACAAAACCATAACTAGGTTATAACTTCCCGGAAACTAGGTCAAACCTTTCCAAATCTTTCCCATAAACTACCACCACATCGTATAAGCCCCTTAGGATATAGGATTAGTCATTAGACACTCATAGGACACTAACTTAGGCACTAAACCCTAAGCTAAACCCTAATCACACATTAAACTAGATTAAGCCCTAAACTAGACCTAAACCTAGATAAAACCTACTATAAGCAACCAAGCACCCTACCACCACCCCTAGCAACTTACCTAGCAGCTTAGTCATCACCATGTCACAACCTAGCACCCACACACACACCTCCATGGCTGCTTACAAGTAGGTGCATCACCTACTTGTATCGCGGCCTCATTACCACCACAAACCACCCTATGACCATCTATAGACCTCCATGTCACCTCTATAGCTTTCCTTAGTCGGCTAGTAGCCTAGCTTAGTCAGCTTCCCCCCCCCCTCGACACCTCCTCCTTCCCTTGCTTGCTCGCTACTCCTCACGCACCCTATAAATAGCTCGACATCCTCTCATTTCAAAACCACACCTTCTCTTCTTTATCCACTTTAAAATTCTATATCTAGTAGTAGTANTACTCAAGCTATAGAAGGCCTAGGAGTCGAGCAAAGCAAGCCAAGGACCCTTGTCGAGTTGTTTTTCCATCGCTAAAACCCTAAACCTAGGAATACCCCTCGTTAGCCCTTCCCTAGTCACGTAAGCTTTTCTATACTTGTTTTATTAGCTTTAGTTCAGTCTTAGGATAGTATTAGGATGCCTTAGATCCCTTTAGGACCCTTGCCTAAGCCTTGGTCATAATAATTTACTAGTTTTCTTTTTAAAACCCTAATTATAGACAAAACCCTAAATATATGCTATAATTCCTTTCCATAAGCCCTAAGCTAGTTTAGGTAACTTAGATAAGCTAATATTAGTTAAACAGAAGCTAGGAAACCTTTTTGCTTCATAAAAATATACTTTGCATGGAATTAGGACTAGTTTTGCAAAGTTTTCCATGCATAGGGGTATATAAGGTAACTTTCTAAAACTATTAAATCTAGGGACTATTTTTGACATTTCTTAGAAGTTATAAGTATAAGGACCCTTTTTGCAAAGTTATAAAACCTTAGGATAGAAAGTTAAATAGTTATAAACTAATAAGGACTAGTTTTGCAAAAGTTATAAAGTTAAGGGTATAAATGGTAAATATAGAAAACTTATAGGTCCAAGGGTCATTTCTGCCATTTCCTAAAATATGTAAGTATAGGGACTGATTGTGTCAAGTATAGATAGTTATAAGTATAAGTAATATAAGTATTATAAGTATAGGGTAGATTTTGTAAATATGTTAAACTAGAAGGGTATAAAATAAAAGTATTATAGTTAGAAGCATAACACAATATTAGAGAGCTTCATGTGAGGAGTATTATGTGGATATTTCGTTTTGATGAGTTTTCTGGGTTTACGATTTAAAGTGCCCTGGCTCCTCAAACAATTATTGCATGTACTTCTGAATTATGATGGCCCGAACGGTGTTATGTTGATAACATAATACAATAGTAGGGAGCTTCATGTGAGGAGTCTTATACTTCTGAATTGTGATGGCCTGAACGGTGTTGTGTTATATCTAAAACCCTAAAAACCCTAAGAATGATTACTTAAGAAACTTAAACTAAACAACTAGAGCTTGACATATCCCCACACCTACAACTCACCAGGATACGTGAGTAAGGCAGTCTAGTTCCCGAGTCACTATTTACATCAATTAGATTTCCCTAAGCCCAGGTGAGTTTTCATAACCTCACACCTTTTAAACGATTTCTAAATGCTTTCCAAACCCTGTGAGGGGGTTACATGCTACTTGCTTTACTTTAAACCGAATACAAGTCTTTTTCTTTAGTTGTTGCACGAGTAAACTATCTGCCACTACTACATAACTAAAATTCATGAATCTAATTGTAACACCCCCATTTTCACGTTTCGCAGCGGATTTAGGGTTGGGGTATTACTTCATGATATCACAGTTACAGTAATAGAAAACGACTCGAAAAGGGACATTTTTAGAAAATGAGTTATCATTCAATAAATTCATCAGTTTTATGAAAGGAGGTCCCCCAAAATCTGAGTTTGTTATGAAACTTGATGATAACTGAGTGCAAAGTCCTGCAAGGCTTTTGTACCACTCCATGCCATAACTTCCACAGAGCTTTGTTACCTAGAATACATGCTTAAAAGTCAACACTAGGTGTTGAGTGAGAGTCATAGGTTTAGGGTATGGGTAAATACAAGTTCCCTGGGTTCAGATGTTACACCCATATGGGAAAATGTTATGTGTGTGTGATAATTGTGATGCATGCACAATTATCAAGTGTGAGGTATGTTGCACTAAGCTCATGAAACCACACTGACAGTCCAGGTCATGGGGGCTGCAGACCCAACCATGAGGGGATAAGTAGGATAACTTGCCAAAGTTAATCCTTAGAGGTTTCAAGTATAGTACTTATTGGTTACCCGGCTGAGGTAAAGCAACGGGCGTTGTCAAACTCAAATAGATCTACCAACTATACCCGCGTTCACTTGCGTAAAACCCGCAAGTGATTATGGCTCATGAATTTTAGTTATGTAATGGTGGCAGAAATAGTATCACTCGTGCAACAACCAAAGAAAAAGACTTGTATTCGGTTTATAAAGCAAGTAGCATGTATCCCCCTCACAGGGTTTGTAAAACATTTAGAAAGCGTTTAAAAAGGTGTGAGGCTATGTAAACTCACCTGGGCTTAAGGCTATGTGATTGATGTCAAAGTGACTNCGTTCACTTGCGTAAAACCCGCAAGTGATTATGGCTCATGAATTTTAGTTATGTAATGGTGGCAGAAATAGTATCACTCGTGCAACAACCAAAGAAAAAGACTTGTATTCGGTTTATAAAGCAAGTAGCATGTATCCCCCTCACAGGGTTTGTAAAACATTTAGAAAGCGTTTAAAAAGGTGTGAGGCTATGTAAACTCACCTGGGCTTAAGGCTATGTGATTGATGTTAGAGTGACTAGAGGTCTAGGCTGCTTACTCACGTATCTTGAGGTCTATTAGTGTTGTTTGAGGCATGTCAAGCTCTAGTTGTTTTGTTTTAGGTTTATCAAGTGTTTTATCTTAGGATTTTTAGATATAATATAACACCGTTCAGGCCATCGTAATCCAGAAGTATAACTCCTCATATGAAGTTCCCTACTATTGTATTATGCTGCCAACATAATACCGTTCGGGCCATCATAATTCAGAAGTATATAACTCCTCACACGATGTTCCTTACTATTGAGTTATATTGTTATTAGGGTTTAGTTATAACATAAGACCGTTCGGGCCATCATAATTCAGAAGTATATGCAATAATCGTTTGAGGAGCCTGGGAACTTTAAATCGTAAACCCAACAGACTCGTCATAACGAAATACCACATAGTACTCCTCACATGAAGCTCCCTAGTATTGTGTTATGCTTCTAACTTAAAAATAGGTTTGCTATATATATGAAAATAGTTTACTTTATAACCTTTAAGTTTAATATATTTACGAAATCTACCCTATACTTATAATACTTATATTACCTAACTTTTTAACTATCTAGACTTCACATATTTAGTCCCTATACTTCTATATTTTAAATAAATGACAGAAATGACCCTTGGACTTATAAGTTTTCAAAATTTACCCTTTATACCCTTTGTTTTATAACTTTTGCAAAACTAGTCCTATAAGTTTATAACTTTCTAACTTTTTATCCTAAGGTTATATAACTTTTCAAAAAGGGTCTTTATACTTATATCTTCTAAGAAATGTCAAAAATAGTCCCTAGAATTAATATTTTCAAAAAGTTACCATATATACCCCTATGTATGGAAAGTTTTGCAAAACTAGTCCTAATTCCATGCAAACTATATTTTTATGAAACAAAAGGGTTTTCTAGCTTATGGTTTACTAATATGAGCTTAACTAAGCTACCTAGACTAGCTTATGACTTATGAAAAGGGCTTATAGTATAAAAATAGCAATTCGACTCATTTTAAGGTTTTAGAAAGTTAACGAGATAGTTCTAGGGACCAAGGCTTAGGCAAGGGGTTCTAAAGGATCTAAGGCATCCTAGTACTATCCTAGAACTAATGTAAAGCTAAAGAAATTAAAATGGAAAGCTTACTTAACTAGGGGAGGGTTAACGAGGGGTATTCCTAGGTTTAGGGTTTTAGCGATGGAAAAACAACTCGAAAAGGGTCCTTGGCTTGCTTTGCTCGACTCCTAGGCCTACTAAAGCTCGAGTACTACCACTAGGTACAGAATATTTGAGGTGAAGAAGAGAAGAGGTGTGCTTTTGAAATGAAAGGGGTATCGAGCTATTTATAGGGTCCGTTTGGAGTAGCAAGCAAGCAAGGGAAGAAGGAGGTGTCGAGAGGGGGGGGGAGGTTACTAAGCTAGGCTACTAGCTGACTAAGGAAAGCTATGGAGGTGACACGGAGGTCTATAGGCGGTCATAGGGTGGTTGGTGGTGGTAATGAAGCCGCAACACAAGTAGGTGATGCACCTACTTGTAAGCAGCCATGGAGGTGTGTGTGTGGGTGCTATCTTGTGACATGATGATAATTAAGCTACTAGGTAGGTTGCTAGGGGTGGTGGTAGGGTGCTTGGGTGCTTATAGTAGGTTATGTTTAGGTTTAAGCTTAGTTTAGGGCTTAAACTAGCTTAGGGTGGGATTAGGGATTTACCTAGGGTTTTGTGCCTAATTTGGTGTCCTATGAGTGTCTAGTGACTAATCCTAAGTCCTAAGAGGCTTATACTAAGTGTGGTAGCTTATAGGAAAAGTTTGGGAAGGTTTGACCTAGTTTCCGGGAAGTTATAACCTAGTTATGGTTTTGTGCTTAAGGGACTTGTACCTAAGCTCTAATAGTTTGTACTAATGCCTAGGGGTCCTAAGGTATCCTAATGTTCCTAAGGTAACTCATACTTAAGCCTTGAACACTTTTAAACTAGTTCAGATAAGCAATTAGGGTTTTGAAAACACATAGACCTAATTAGGACTTAATTAGTGTTAGTTAGGGTTTTGTGATGAGATTAGTGTTTTAGATTGGTGTTTTACTTATTATGGTGTTGTTGTAATCCTATGCTTGACATACCAGGAGTTTATAGGGTGTGTGAGTAGAGATATTACCTTGTGTAGATACATGAGCAAGCCTAGAGAGTCACTTATGTAATGATATGCATGTAAAAAGCAAAAATTTACCTGGGGGAAATACCTACTATAGGTATTTGTAATGGGAATGATAGTGATGAGATTTTGTGAGTTGCTACAATCTTACCCCCTTAGAAGAAATCTCGTGCCGAGATTTAGATGAACGTAGGAGTATGGGAGGGAAATGAGTTGAAAAGATAAGAGAAGAGGAAAGAGTTGTACAAACGGAGCAGGAATTGTTTGTACTTGTGCCAGATACTTGGTCTCATTTGTTTATATCTCATTACTTACAAGTAATGGCATCCCAATTCTTGCAGGCAGGAGCTTATAAACTCATGATCCATTCAATTTATAACTTTCTTCTTAAAATGAAAAAGCGTCCTTTTTCATTTTAATAGAATAGTCATCATAAATCGTCCTTAAATAGTATCGGCGAAAACGGAAAAGTTGTTAGGATCATAGTTTTCAACTATTCAGTCAAGTCTCGGTCATTTCAATAAATGTAATAGGTTGCTAGTTTTATCACTTTAAGTTACGTTTTAGCTTAATACTCGTTTGGTTATAAGACGAGTCCAATAAGTGTCCAATGGGCCTTGAAAGCCCACGACATACAAGATAGGGAAGGAAGGGAGTGTTGCCCTATCCTTCTCCTATAAATAGGACACAATGTAACTCTTTCATTTTGTTGGTTAATTTCATATCTTAAGCAAACTATTGTTCTTTCATCTTTCATATTGATCTTAATCAACCAAGTCTATTTCTCATCTCATTTCTTTCATTTGAATACTTGTGTT
>LBNU01012508.1:11266-28490 GCA_014162995.1 Artemisia annua
ATCAATATTATTACTTGCTAAAAGGATATCATCAACATAAAGCACAAGTATAATAAAGTTGCTCCCACTCATTTTGAGGTATACGCACTGATCTACAAGATTCTTGATGAAGTTGTGTTTCTTCATCACTTCATCAAATTTTAAATACCATTGACGGGATGCTTGCTTAAGCCCATAAATAGATTTCTTGAGTTTACAAACTAAATGTTCTTGGCCTTTAGATTTAAAACCTTGCGGTTGGGCCATGATGTAACATCCCCAAAATTTGTCAATAACTATATATATTATTTTATTTTATTCTATAGAAAAATGAAGTGAAGCAAGATTCTATAAAAAATGAAGTGAAGCAAGCGGCCCTTTCGCGACTCAAACTGCCGGTACGCTTTCCGGCTCGCAACCGATCAAACGGGCGGAGGCTCTCTGAACGTCCAACTCGAAGCAGCTACTTCACCCCTGGAACAAAGCAGTGGTCCTTCTTCCCCCAGTACCCTCTTTTATACTTTTGGACCTACTCTCTTGCTTTACGTTAGTAGATTAGAAACTGGCTTTGCCTTCGCTAAAGCGATGCGCATAAAAGAATGGTTTTCGTAGGAAAAGAGGGGATGCCGCCTACCATTGAAAGACCCGTTTTTGCAACAGTTGCGTTCTTCTATGCAAGACGAGTTTCTGCAGACCGAGCTACAAGCTCACAAATCTGTAGCAAGGGCAGCATCGACTCAGACGAAACACTTAATAATGACAGCGGAAGACTTTCGGGGTATTACTTCAAGGATCTTTGTCACAATCATAGAAAACGACACAAAGTGACGTTTTAAAGTTTAGTTTTATTCAAAATACCAAATATTCAAGACATTAAGATGTTTCATAATTTAACAACAAGTTTATTTGAAATGTATCAAAATATTTATTTAAGTCCGTGCCGGTTTACATGCCCACTCCGTGCCTTCATGGTCCTTCTTGCTTAATTCCTGAGATAAACATGCTAAAAGTCAACAAAAGTTGAGTGATATTCATAGGTTTAAGTTTAACAGTTGAACACAAGATAAAGTCATTTATTGCAAATCACATGCAATCAAACAAGTTGAAAATCATACTTCCATATCCATATTCATCATTCATTATCATTATTGCCTTAAGCTCATGACACACAACGATTTAACAGCCAATCATATAAAAATAATATGACACAAAATAATAGACCCCCAAGATAGGTATTTGCCAATAACCTATGTCATCAAATAAAGTGCGTTTGGTGGTTTTCTCCAACAACCAAACGGGGATTGTTAGCCCCAAATAGATTTATCCACAGTTATTTACGTTCACCCTGCAAGTGATTAAGGTTCATGATCGAGGGACTTTTGGCAATAGCTATTTAAGCAATATGAATGGCCAGCCGGTATAACAATACCAAAATAAAAGACTTGTGTTCGGTTTTTAAGCATGTATCTCCCCACAAAATAGTATAAAAGTGGGCTATGAACTCACCTTAGTAGTACAGTAGATGTAGTAGTATCGTAAACTCAACGATGTTAGGTAACGGCTTCACACACAACCTAAAAGATATGGCAAGTTTTAGTTGATAGTCTAAGTCCGGTTTTATCACGAATATTAGTCATTTAGTCATGAACAAAACTCGTGTTTGTTTAAATGCCTTAAGTTCAAAAACAAAGTTATATATACATATAACTAGTGAGTACAATGATCGATGATCGATGGGAAGTCATCATAAATAAGTCATAGTTGTAGACGATGAGTCACGATTGTAATTATAAAAGAAAATGAATAACGTATCGTCATATCGTTAAAATTAATTATAGAACGTCAATTATATAACGTATATATATATAAGTTAAATTTATAAAAGTTTTATATTAAATATGTATATTTATATATAAAATATTAATATTATTTTTATAAAATCATATTACAGAAAAAATCCTTTAAGTTTCACCAAAGTTACACTTTTAACCCTAACGGTATTAACTTTACATATTTAGTCCAACGTTAAATATTATTACATTTTAGGTCCAATAGTATCCTTATTAGCATTTAATACCCAAAAGTTTCAATAGTTACTGTTTCGAACTCAGAAAAACAGTTTTGACAGTTTCTACCCAAAGTTTGCAGTTTTGACAGTTTTAGTCCTCCGTTAGTGAAATTTTGCAAAGTTAGTCCAAAAGTTACAAAATTCAAAATTTAACATTTTAACTTTTTAAATAAGCTCAGGGCACTCTAAATAGCTTATTTCCACAGCTTATTAGCTTAAAAAGTCCTTTTTACACTTAATGGGCCTTAACGAGACTTAACTAAGGCCCGTTAACGATTTTTGATCCATTGGGCTTACGAGACATTTGGGCTTGGCTTTGGACTCATTTTTATGTTATAAAAATGTTACGAATGAGTTTGTGTGACCAGCTTATCGAATAAGCTTAACGTGCTTATTAGCCTATTTGTTAACTTTTTAAGTTTTATAGAAAACAGATTTTGGTCGATCAAAATAGGTCGAGCAAATGGCTTAAACAAGTTTATAAGGTCGAATAAATTATGTTCCCTAGTTGTTAGCCAAGTTGTTAACGAGGTCGAACCATAAAATATATATGTCATGTGTCTAGATTTTAATTTAACGAGGCCAAGTAAATGACCAAAAGTTATATCGAAACTGTTTCTATACTTGGAAATATTTCTAAGTCTTTTCATCATTTTCGAATAGGTCTAGGTGACATAATAACGTGTCATTTTCAATGAGTAAACGTTATTATTTAGTTCAAAACTTTGTACATCTCGATTGACAACATGTCAAATATTATAAATGTCGAATAAAACAGGTATGTCGCGTTTTTAGATTTCGAAATAAATGAAAAGGAAAAACGTACGAAATGGAAATAATGAAAATGAAATAGAGTTAAGGTTTCTCCATATCTCACCTCACCTCTAGGGGTGGAGTAATTTTAGCACGTATGGATCAAGTTGGAACAAGGGATGAATGTAGCTTGGTACACGACCCACCAAGGATCTAGGATGAGCAAGACTTGGTCCTTGTACTCGTTTGGAAACCTTCGAACTAGAGGCAAACTTCTTGTCCCAAATTCGACACTTAAACTTCACAAAAATAGAGATATGGTACGTTTGAGTGTGTGTGATCAACTGAGGTTGCATGGTGAGAGTTATAGAGAGTCCTTGAGTGTTATGACAAGTGAAAAATGCCAAAGGAGTTGTGTGTTGGCTCGAATTCATTGTGTGGCACCTATTCCATGTCCAATCGAATACTAGCAACCAAAGGAATGTGTAAGTAAGATACACTATACATTCCTGACATCTTACACATTGTATAGTGTTAGTTTTGTGGGCATTGGTGAGCATGGGAGGTGCTAAGGAAAGCTTTGACACGTTTTTGGATTTATTTCACAATTGGTTTTGGGGTTTCACTTGAGGCAGTTTTGAGATAGCAAACGAGTGAGACATCAAACAAACTTTGTCACTCCTGAATCCTTGCTAGGTGGTTAATGGAGTGGTGCAAAGATATGGCTAGGTTGTGTGTCGAAAACAAAAGAAACGAGGGTGTTTTGGAGCTTGGTCGCGACTGGGAAACAAAGAAAAGAAAAGAAAGAAAAAAAAATAAAGGGTGCGTTTTGGGCTTGGCCTGCTGGGCTGTTTGTGTGGGTCAGGCCCAAAACAAAGAAAAATAAATATAAAGGGTTCGTTTGGCTTGCAGCTTGGGTTTAATGGCCCATTGGGTGACGTAGGCCCAATCAGTGAGTTTCGTATGTCGAGTTATGGTCCAATAATATTTGTGAGCAAGCTCGGGAATTTTCATAGGCTCGAGAAACATATAAATAGCATACGGTAATTAAACGAAACGTATATTATAAAATATAAACGTTTAGAAATATATTCGCGATACTAGACTATCATAGTTCGTGTGTAAGCATCGTTCCTAGGCAAAATGGTCAATCACAATTATCGTACTGATTTATATAACATGTCATATATATAAAAAAAAATTGTCACCCGTAAAAATGGTATTTAATCACGTAATACTCATTATTTATTTTATTTATTTACTAATCGTATGGGAAAATTACGAGATGCTACACATGAACACATCTTCATGTAAATCTCCATTAAGAAATGCCGTTTTGACGTCCATTTGATGTAACTCTAAGTCAAAATGAGCTACAAGGCCATTACGATCCTTAGGGAATCTTTTCTCGATACTGGAGAAAAAGTTTCTTTATAATCAACACCCTCTTTTTGAGTATACCCTTTCACAACCAAACGAGCTTTGTATCGCTCAACATTTCCATTTGGGTCAAGTTTGGTCTTGAAGACCCACTTGCATCCAATGGGTTTTGCACCCTTTGGTAATTCAGCAAGTTCCCAAACGTTGTTTTTGCTCATTGAGTTTAGCTCATCTTTCATTGCTTCCCTCCAATGAGCTGATTGGTCACAATTAATGGAATCCTCATATGATTCAGGGTCATTGAATTTCCCTAAGTCAAAATCAGCCTCATTCAAATAGGTATAGTAATCATCAAAGTTTGTGGGCTACCTATGTCGTTGTGACCTACGCAACGGTTGTTGAGTTTCTTGTGGTTCAACATTAATTTCATGGTTAGGTTCATTTTCCTCGACATTATTTGGATGATCTTGAGCAATTAAGTGATCATTTGAGGTTTCAAGTGGCGTGTTAATCGGGATGGGCACATGAATTATTGGTGTCTCATCTCGAGCCTCTTGAAGTTCAATTCTTCTAAATGAACCGCTCCCACTGTTGTTAGCATTTTCAAGAAACTCTGCGTGGCGTGTCTCAACAATTCTAGTACTATGAGACGGGCAATAAAATCGGTAACCCTTTGATCGTTCTGGGTACCCAATGAAGAAGCAACTAATGGTTTTCAAGTCCAGTTTCGTGATTGAGGATTGTATAACTTAGCTTCGGCTGGACATCCCCAAACCCGTAAATATCGTAAGCTAGGTTTTCTTCCTGTCCAAATTTCATATGGTGTTTTTGGAACAGATTTTGAACGAACTCTGTTAAGGATGTGGACAGCCGTTTTCAATGCCTCAGTCCAAAGAAATTCGGGAAGGTTGGAATTTGCTAACATACTACGAACCATGTCCATAAGGGTGCGATTTCTCCTCTCAGCTACACCATTTTGCTGAGGGGTACCCGGCATGGTATATTGGTTAATAATCCCATGATCTTTACAAAAGTCAAAGAAAGATCCAGGAGCTTGACCAACATCCGTATGTTTGCCATAATATTCACCTCCCCTATCCGATCTCACCACTTTAATTTTTCGGTCAAGTTGATTTTCAACTTCCGCTTTAAATGTTTTAAACATTTCAAGTGATTCGGATTTTTCATTAATTAAGAACAGGTACATGTAACGTGAGTAATCGTCAATGAAAGTAATGAATGATTTATGACCACCAATGCCTTAAGGAAAAGGTCCACATATGTCGGTATGGATTAGTTCTAATAATCTGGTACTTCGTGTGGCACCTTTTTTTATTTC
This sequence comes from Artemisia annua, assembly GCA_014162995.1. NCBI lineage: Eukaryota > Viridiplantae > Streptophyta > Magnoliopsida > Asterales > Asteraceae > Artemisia > Artemisia annua. The sequence continues at coordinate 16,786 of LBNU01012508.1, forward strand.
CTTTGGTCATTTTTCCCTTTATGCATTCTACACATTTTTTAAAATCAGAGAAATCAAGATGGGGTAAAACTTCATCTTTCACAAGTCTAGTCATTCTGTCTCGTGAAATATGGCCTAAATGTTGGTGCCATAACATTGATGAAGTTTCTTGATCTTGTTTTCTCTTATTTTTATTCACATTCTCATTAACGTTAAATGATCATAGAGATTCCGAAAATTGATTATCTAAATATAACTTAAAGAGGTTTCCCTCTAGACAACCATTTCCAACAACACGGGAATTTAAACTAATATATACTTTATTGTATCCAAACGTAAAGACAAAGTCATCAATAATTAGTTTAGATACAGATATTAAGTTTTGAATCATACTCGGTACATAAAGAGTGCCATAAAGATTTAAACAAAAGCCACCCTCCAATATTAATGAGAGGGTACCAACAGCTTCTACGTTCAAATCAACTCCATTCCCGACTTTAACCGTTCGTTGGTTTCTTTCCAATCTCTGAATTGTACGGAATCCCTGTAAAGAATTAGCAATGTGTACCATGGATCCAGAGTCAATCCACCATGAATTAATAGGGACATTAATATTAAAGGATTCATTAATCATAAAAGATTCAAATATACCTTTCTTTGCTAACCATTCCTTGAATTTCGGACAATCCTTTTGAGTATGCCCTTTCTTATGGCAAAATTTACATTTTGGATCGCCATGGAATGAGCTAGTAGTTGCACCCGTTTTCTGGACTTTATTTGGAGTAGAATTATCTCCACTTGAATCTTTACCCTTCCATGAGCCCTTTCTCTTATTGGTGTTAGTGGTAGCAACATGAACGATATCAGGCTTTTCAACTTTGAGGCGTTCTTCCTCTTGCACACACATGGCAATCAATTCGCTCATTTTCCATTTCTCCTTTTGCGTATTGTAATTGATCTTAAAAGGACCAAATTGCATAGGGAGAGATGTCATAATGAAATGAACTAAAAAACCTTCACTGATTTCCATGTTCATGCCTTTCAGTTTGTTTGCCATATCGCTCATCATCATTATGTGCTCACGTACACCACTAACCCAGTCATACTTGGTAGTCAACATTTTGAGGATCAAAGTGCTTGCATGGGCTTTTGAAGTCCCTTTAAATTGTTCCTCTACGGAGCTTAAGTATTCCTTTGCATTCTCAGAGTCAGGAATGGCTCCTCGAATGGCAACGGATATGGAGTTCTTAATGATCATGAGGGACATACGGTTAGATCGCTCCCACTGTTCATAAGCACGTTTTTGATATGTTGTACTAGCAGCAGTAAGTGCAGCGGGGGGATCGGTACGAAGCACATGATCGAGGTCCATTACTCCGAGAGTAAGTTTCACTTGATCTCTCCATGTTGTGAAGTTAGTACCAGTTAAGGGTTCAATTCCGGACAAGTAACCCGTATTGGAAGTTAAGGTAGATGCTGACATAGATTGAAAATTAAATGTATGCTCAGATAAAACTAAAGGAATTAATGGGATATATATGTAAAGCATATCAGTATAAACACAAACCTATCATGAACACCAAAATAATAGGTATAAAGATGTTGTGTCCAATTATTAACTTCACGTTGGTTTAGTTAACAATTAAACCATTAATCATCTTTAATAAGACAAAGCATGCACATATATCACATATCACCGTTGGGCAGAAACATAACATATATGTTAATTATGCTAATATATATTTCATTGTTCAAGTTATCATACAAATAGCCGTTGGGTTCATTGAGTGGTAACATGAACAATTGCATAATATGGCATGAATAAACTCGTATATTAATTTAAACAACCATTCGTTGGATTGGTTATTTATATCAACATAAAAGTTGCCATTTAACATTAATAGATTAAACAAGTTCTACATATGAGATAATTCATTAACTACTGATTATATATGCAAAATATTATAAAGCATGGAGTAGTGAAATTTTACCAACAGTTATCGCATGATATCACATCAGTATGAATGAATATGCATGTGCTTGATGTTTTTATAAATTTCTCATATAATAGTAGCAATTCTAAACGTAGATTCATAATATTCAAAGAGAAAAAAGGGTATAGCATGATGCATAAAATACTTTACTTATTGTTTGGTTATACGTTGCATAAATTAAACAACAGGACCACCCATTTAACCGACTTTCTTTTGATTATTAAATTGGCTATTCAAACAATTGACTAAGATAATCAATTTTTTTATGGTTCTTTAAAATTTGCAATTTGGCATATGTCCTACGCATAACCCTAGTCAAATAGTTCGACACAATCCCTACCGTCACAAGATTATGAGGCGATCTTATATATCATCACAGATTAATGTATTTAGTTGTTTAACAATTAGTTTGTTTCATACATGAGATATAAATCGCTCTTGATACCACATGTTAAATTAATTAAACATATAAAGGATCAATCTCATGTAATCATATATCAAGAACATGAAAGTAAACATACTTGATGATAGAACCGACTGATGATTAGGATTGGATGATGAAGTCATAGCGTTAGGGTTCGTCGACTCCGATAGTGATGTCAAAAATACGATGGAGGGATTTCTCTCAAGGGTTATGGTGTTTATTGAGAGAATACGTTATTTGACAAGATACAGGAAATTGACCACAAACCCGGCCACATTAGTTAAAGGGATTATATATATATATATATATATATATATATATATATATATACATACATATATATATATACATATAGATATGTATATATACATATATGTATATATATACATATATGTATATACATACATATATGTATATACATATATATATATACATATATATATACATATATGTATATATATACATATATGTATGTATATACATATGTATATGTATATACATATGTATATATATACATATGTATATATATACATATGTATATATATACATATGTATATATATACATATGTATATATATACATATGTATATATATACATATGTATATATATATATATATATATATATATATATATATATATATACTAGCTTCAGGCTCGGCCGATGGCCGGCTAGTTTTATGAAATTGTTTGCAAAAAAAGAAAGATAGTAAAAAAGGTTTTATAATAAATTAACAATGTAAATTGCAACAAACTTTGTGATTCTATATCATTTAGTACGATGTTAATTGCATATAAGATAAAATTTTGGCGTCATATTTCCTAACGAAAAATAAACAAAATGCATACTTGGATAGTATATTGTACTATTGGTTCCCATTACTTGATAGTAACGTTAAAAAAATAACAACCATGGCTTGCAAAAATACAAACAGCCAAACTATTAAAAGACATTTATAATAGACAATACTTAAAACGTACGAAAAACAACCAAACTTTTGATAATATAATTTCCAGCAACATGAAACATAAGGAAACTGTTTGATAAAAGTAGTAGTAAAATGTTTGATACAATATTGTTAAATGAATATAATATTAAAACAAAAACTAATCATAGGAATGAAGGTAAATTTAATTTTATATTAGGGAAAGTCAACATATATTGTGGCAAAAAAGAGAAAGTAGATAACTAAGTACTGTTAACTTGCCATAGGTTTCATATACTTGTTTCACAGATCTATAACTTACAATATTAGGTCAAGAAATGAACATGTTTTGTAACAAATTAGACCACTCTAATGTTTACTTGTAACACACTGTAATCAAATGCTTGAATAAGTCTGGTATTAAGTTACAAACTTGTTTATGCCTTCAAAATACTCTAAATCAATTTGTAAGCAATAAGAGTTAGCAATCTAATAGTTTAACAAAAAATTAAGTATAACCTTTACTTTTGAATACAACCTGCAAACAAACATAAAACAAATATCACTGAAAACATTTTTTTTAAGATAATAACATAACTTCATCGATAAGAGGAATAGAAACTTAAGAAAGCAACACTTGTTCTTGAAGTTCATAAATTCTATCAGCATGCCATAAGTATTACGTTAACATTTATAGGGATAAAATTTAGATTTTCTAATGATACCGTATAAGAATGCAGCTTTAGTAACTTAGAGATGACAATTTCAATCAATTTACCTTTAAATGGTTTATTTGGATATTTCTACTACAACGGGTCAAATAAGTCAAAAGTTAAAAATTTTAGCTCCCGTAGCATACGGTCATTTGGCATGTGATTGCCACCACGACTTCAAAACAGAAGTGGTGTCGCCTGCCAGTTTCCCAGCTCTTCTTTTACGTAATATCTCTTCCCTAATGTCCACAATCTTCTCCTTGTAACCCTATTAACACCACAACAAAAATAAAATGAGGTGTTTGATGTAATGTGTTTAACATTAATTACATATACATTTAAGTTATTAACTTTTTCAACCATCATGGCTTATAATTGCAAGAGACCATGCATGGGTCTTCAAAAAATATTTAACAAACATAAACATTATAGCTTATAAGAACATATTGTTATTCTTATTATTATATGTAGTAGTGTTAATAATTTGTGTAGCATGTAATCAAACAAATGTGACAGTCATATTACTTTACGCTTTCCATGGTCCCAAATGAATATAAAGAAATAGTTAACTCTTAATCTAACGTTGGAATTCTTGTGAATCAAAATCTAGTAATGATTAATCAGGAAAGAATACATAACCTAGTCCCTAGTTCGCAATGCTCGATCCCTTGTGACCTACATTATCACTTATCAGGTAGGCAATAACAATGACATGTCAAACTGGGTCAATTTGGCGCAATCAGCGGGTGCCATTTTGGGTAGTCCCGAACAGAAACTGTATAGCTATTTTTATAATAGCCGGCATATTAACGTAAATGTGAGGAAAATAAAACAATCAAAATCATACCGTGGGTAATGTTGCCAAGCAAGCATTTGGCATCTCCATTTCGGCGAGTACATTCTTATTTATAGCCAAAGTTGCGTTGAGTATTCGGCTTGTGTAGTCTTTGCGCTACTGCAACTTCTTTATTGCATCCTCTAATATAAACAAAAGAAAGGATTTGTCACAACCTCTAACAGCAAACCAAAGAATAAGAGGCTTTAACTACAACTATAGCAATCGATTTAAAAGACAAATCACACTTCTGTTTCAAGTTTACATGCCTGCAATATACAACTGAACATGCCATCAATGCATGCAACAACCTGCCAAATTAACAAAAACGAATTTCAGCTATACTACTTAAGGCCCGATCCTTTTGTGCGTCTCTAAAGTAACAAATGCAGGATTGGTAGTTGAACCTATATATATTAAGCTCAAGATAACTAAATGTGACGATTATATGGTGCTTAAATAGTTATGGACTCTAGAACCTATAATTTCAAGTTAACTAAAAAATAGTTTTCACATATTTAGTCTAGCAAGTTCTCTGTTGATCACATAAACGGAACTTTAGTCTAGCAAGTATCTGATAATACGGTGCTTAAACACACTTTCGTGTATGAGTAGTTACCAAAACTTTCACTCTAAATTTTGAACCCATATATTTATTATAAAACATCAGCAATATAATCCAACAACACATCATAAACATCATGAATTTAAGATAACATAAACTGAACTTTGTAAAGGGAAATTACGTGTTCCTTGCCTGCTTGTTCACGGCTTCACCTACAATTTAACCTCGCATGTAAAATTTTCCTCATGAAGCTATAGGGCCAATCCTGATCATCAAAAATTAAATAAAAATCGAGATTCAAATCCTTAATATATCACAAACTTAGCAAAATCATGATAAGTAAAGTTATTTTCAAGCTTGCATTTCAAAATCAAATTCATCTAAAACCTTAAGCAAAACAAATCTTGGACTAAAATGTTATGAAAAATTCAAAACATGTAAAGCAAAACAAATCATGCCTATAATCATGGAGATTTACATCTTGAAGTTCCGATCTTGAATGTATTTGAACCAACGAAGCCAATACATTCAGATGATTTAACCTGCAAAAGATATTAATGATGGTTAAATCTCTTTAGCATATCTACGAAGTTCTGTCAAAAAGACGTACTCAACTATCGTTTAACTTAATAATTCCAAAATGCTCATTTATAAGCAACCCCAAGCAGCTTTTAATTAAATCGTTAAAAGGGGTTATTTGGGATTTCTTTTATGGAACAACTTGTAATATTGGATGCTTCTGATTTCGCATTGAACAACCCTTTATATTCATTTTCGATTAGTAAAACCAGACAACCCCTATAAGCAGTTACAAATATGCAATCCCAAACAACCTCTTTATTATCATCAAAAAACAAAAAAACATGATTCATTTATCATCATCCAGGTTAAAATAAAAACATGTAAGTGAGACAAAAGATAATCTAAATAAAATTAATAACCTGTAATTGATATTACCATGAATCAGCTGTCAATTAGGTCGTTGGAATAATTTTCCGACAATAATCGACACACCTATTCCACCAGAACACGCTTCCTTTTAATCCTCAAAACGAAAAAAAATTATATCGCAAAAAACAATCCGGATATGTGTTTATATGCGATCAAAAGCAATTATTTTTTTGTTAATTTATTCATCATCACTAGATCTTGATTTGTTTTTTTTTAGGTTTTTGTTTGGAGGATTCTTAGAGAGAATCGAATATGGATACAGATTACACTTTTGTTACACAACGATTTCTCATAACTTGGTTTAATTTGTATTCATCTTGATTTTGATTTTCGGTGTATTTGATTTTCATATAGGGTTGAAAAGGGGATTATGAGAGAAACATGTGCGTGTCTTTTTTCTTAGATGTGTAACAAATGAATGAGAGATGTAGAACACTATAAAAATTCCTTTGTAATGATTATCGTTAATAAATAATAATCCTCTGTTACTGTTACTAATTCCCATTTTCTCAGAAAAATTTGAAAATTTTTTTCTTATTATATTAATTAGTCGTTGTCACGACATAATATAATTCACGAAATGACGGAACCAATTCTCGACATGTTATTCGAATTATAAATATTTCACTTAATCCTAATTATTTTCCATAATCCTAATTAAATTTCACTAATCCTTAATTAATATCAAACGGACCCTTAATCTATTCTCAGCCCAACTCATACCATGCGATCCATTACTATTCATCCAGCCCAGATTTTTGGCCCAATTTCCTTATTAATATTTCATGTATTCGACTAGTTTCATGTCTACAAAACGCCTCACTTTCTCTCGATTTTTATACACGACATATATATATTTTTATGTCATCTCTTTTCTCACCTAGCCGTCTATTAGTATGCCAAATCTCATGTTATTACATCGAATTTTACTATGTTTTTACGAGGCAAAGTGTTTGCCACAAAACCAACCAACTCGACATAGTAACAAATCCAATACTCAACCATTTTGACTCTAGTTTGTTTCTATAAGTTCCTATCAATATTTCAAGCATAATTTCGTAATCCTAATCAACTTTCATCAGCTAATAACCAAGTTCTATGCAAAAATCTCAAATCGTGTATATAATTTATATATAGTCGACATATATAAAATCTCATAGACATCTTCCTTACTTCTAGCTCTCACAAACTTTCTTAAAGTCCTAAAGTGTAAGAAACTTATTCTAACACTTGCATATTCACTGACATGTATAGTGTTTCACGTTTTCTTTGACATTTTTACTCCTTTACGTGTCCAATACTTCTTTCTATATCTATACTTTCATTTCACTTGTTTCTTCCACCAACTATATTCATAAAACTCTCAAATACTCTCTCGAATGATACTAGCTCGACCCGAAATAATCACAAGAAGATTTGGATACAAGAAAAAGGGTTACGGGTTTAAGAACATAAGTAATACGTTTGGGTTATAAGCGAACGTTAGTAATTCTTGTGTTTTCTTCCTTCTCATTTGACACTCTACCACCTTTAAGGTGTTGTAAGTATTCTAGAGCTCTTTTGATTTCACTTCAATCGTTATACACATACATGCATCACGTTAAATTTTGTTTCGAAACATACATAGTTCATGAATATTTATTTCATACGTACAAACATATAAAACCACAAACGTGGCTAGCCTCTATCTTGGAAGGCCTAGGAGTCACGTAGCACACATATTTCACGTTCATTTCAACGTTACATGCATCAAATAAACTTATTTTGAACCTATCAAAATCACGTATAAAAACTGAAAAACACTTAGAAATATTCCAAGTCTTTTACTATTAAAGAAACGTGCCAAGTAGCTCCTAAAACGAACGTATAAAATGAAATCTAGCTTAACAAGTGTACCATATTTTTACACGACTCGATTGACCACCTAGCTAGCTACCAATTTCATTTAGACAACTTGTTAAAATACCCGCAACTCGACACTTTAATTTGGCCAAAGTAAATCGACCAAACTGATTTCCAAAAACCACATAAAATAACGAATTGGGCCTCAAAGCCCAATAAGTAGTATTTAAGATCCTCGAATAAGCTGGCTTATTTATGACTTTTGATATGAAATTAGAACATGAAAAATTATATTTTTGATAATCCCAACTCGTCTCACAATGCACGGTTTTCAAAACGTTATTGGGCCTTAAACTAGTAATTAGCTCGTTAAAGCCCAATAAGCAAAAAAATAAGCTTTTGACCGAATAAGCAGTTGAAATAAACTTATTATTACTTAAATAAGCCTCGGAAAATTTATATAAATTTTCCCATAATTTTTATGAATTTGGACTAAAAATGTAACGCGACAACACCTAGAGGGACCAAAACTGTCAAACTGTTAAAATAAGGACTGAAACTGTAAAAAAAGAATCTTAAGGATAAAAATTGATAATATTTGATATTCCAAGCTCAGAATGATATATTGGACATTTAGAGGACAATAATTGTAGATTCTATATATAAAGGACTAACGGTGTAACGTTAATGACGTTAGGGTAAAAAGTGTAAACTAGGAAAAGGACAAGGACTAAATTTATTCCACTTAAACATTTTTATTTTATATTTGTTAAATTGATCATATCATATGCATATAAAGTTTCATTTTGTCTATATATTATTTAACTTTTCGTTAAAAATATATAACGATATTATAAATTCTTACTTATTTTATTATCACAATTTAAAAGGGAAAACTTTCAAACTAATCTTGTTATATTATTATAAACATAATAATGTCATTTGCATATCATTTATTTATCTTAACGATTACTCGATATTCGTTTCATATCTACCAAATAGTATTTGGTCAAATTCTCAGAATAGTTTACTTACCAGGTTATATATAGAAGCCGTTACCATAATCTCATCCGACTTTACTTTTCATCATATCAGTATCAATTAAGGTGAGTCATAGCCTCACATTTACTTATTTTAAACTCTGTGAGGGGGATACATGCTATAAACAGATCACAAGTAATTTTCTGTATGCTACCTGACTTGATATATGCCTAAGTTAGCTATTGCCACAAGACCCTTATTCATGAGCCATTAATCACTTGTATGTGAACGCGAATATAGTGAATAGATCTATTTAGGTTTGACAGCCTATCCCACTAATACTGGACGGAATGCCTTTTGGTTAGTCGTATTAGTCGCGATACATTATATTTGAGTCAAAATAGGAATTGGCAAATCACCTATTACACGAGGGCAAAATTATCATCATTGACTTGATGATCACCCGCCATTTTATGGTATTTGTTAACGTTTGCGTGTCATGAGACTTAGAGCAATATATATACTGCAATATCAATTTTTCAACTGATTGTATTCCCTATACAATCTTACTTGTGTATCGAACTGATTACTAAATTTCAAACTCTATGATTTCACTCAACAATTTTGTTGACTTTAAGCATGTTATCTCAGGAAACTAGCAGGAGCATCAAGCATGGAGTGGGCAAAATGGCAAACTATCTACTTTTCTAAATAATAATGTAAAATAAAGATGTTTAACTCAGTTTAAAACATCAGTACTTCCAAGTATTTTATTACTCTGATATGAACTTTTGTAACTGAATCTATAGTAATGCAACTATGTTTTTAAAACGTCTTTTTCAAGCCGTTTTCTATCATTATGACTTCGATCCTCTACGTAACACCCTAATTACTATTCCGCTGCTACATCACAAATTAGGGGGTGTTACAGATTGGTATCAGAGACATCGTTATAGAGAAACAAATGTTTTCAAACATTGAACTATAACCACTCTTTCAATTCACACCATACTATTTTGCCGCCCGCCATGCATGTTGCTACCATGCTCAGTAAGTTTATTTATTAAAGTTATGTTACTTTAAGACTTGGTATATTGAAATTTTACATCTTTTATGGTTATAAAATTCTTACTTTTAGTATCTACGGATTGTTACAGTATTATGTCAATATGAATATATCATTCGACTCGAGTTCTGAAACTTCCGTCGCATCTGTTACGTCACCTACTCTTCGTCATATCCTATCACCTGACGCTGTTTCCAACGGGACAGAACCATTCGAACAAAATGAAGTTTTAGCTACGTCTGAAGATCCCCATGTGTTGGCTTTGCCAGCATATGTGCCTTTACCGCCTTATGAATTTGATTCATACTCACCCATCAATATTCCACCCAGTTATGATGTATATATGGAAAGCCAACAGTTTCTACCTGCAAATGATATATCCCCGATACACCATCATTCTTTACCATTACTAGCACCTGATCATCTATTCGATCTTTTTAGCCAAACTTATCTATACATAGTTCATCCTAACGAACCAATTCCTGAAGAGGATATACCCGCATCTAGCCGACTTCGTATTTCAGACTTTACTCATCCACTTTCACCATCATTACCATATCCTCCTGGTTTCACTCCCCCAGCTCATATCTATGAAACTGGAGAGAGTACTAGGGCGGAAATTATCCGATCCCTACTCTTTCACCTTCTACAATAGTGACACGTTTGGAACGTCATGGAGAGCAGATAGACACGCTTCTTCAGATGATTGACTATTCATCATTAGACCCTTCTGATATGATCAGCAATACCTTACATAGCCTTATGTCTAGTAGAGTAGAGTTGCAGCAAGGCTTGACTCAGATACAGTCAGATATCTCAGAGACACGCTCTTTCGCAATAGCATTGCGAAGAGAGGGACAGAACCGTACATGGGAAGCCCAGTTATCACATCATAGAGCAGATACATTGGAGAACCTAGTGGGAGATATGCAGATCCAGCACCAAACCGAGATGCAGAGTCTCTGAACCCAGATTTCAGAGCTGAAAGGACATGTCACTACTAGAAAAAGGGCTATCCTTGACTCCAAATGCGAGTCAAGAAGAGGTCTTATGACGCGCAAATGCGAGTCAAGGATGGACCAGTCATAAATCTTCATGACTCGCATTTGTGCGTCATCCCTCTATGACGCGCACTTATGACTGATCGTAAGCGTTTTAGCAAGCGGTGAAGCTTTTAACCACGGATCGTTGTCCCAACGAGGGTTGAATATGGATCTCGTCACTCAAAACCGTGAGCTATGTGTGATGAATTGGTTAAAAAGAAGGTTTTGGTTTTGTCTACACTACAACGACAAATTAAAGTAAAGGAAAGCGGTAAAACGACATGAAATAAGAAAACAAGTAAAGAAGCATGTAATAAAGCGACTAAAGAAAGCGGTAAATGAAAGCGATAAGTAATGAAAACGGTAAATGAAATTAAAAGACAATGTGT
>LBNU01012510.1:17975-42975 GCA_014162995.1 Artemisia annua
ATATATATATATATATGTGAAAACATATGTATATATGTTCACTTATATAATAAATAGGTAACGTAATAAATAAAATAATAACGTGACGATAACTATTAACTATTAAGTTAGATTAATATTTATCGGAACCTTATTAAATAAATATATAACGAATTCATATTACGAGTTAATAACGGAAAGTCTTTAAAAAGGAATCCTTATGGGTTCAAAACAAATGTAATGTTTGAATTGAATTATTAAATATTCGAGCACACGCTAAGCAAGTCCAAAGCTTATTATTTCTTTGGTAATGAATAGTTAACCTTATTTTGAGTAAAGTCTCAGATTTATTTATAAAATAACGTGTCATTAATATCGTTGTTGGACCTATTGGACTGATGAGCCCAATAGGAGCCCAATAAGGATATTAAGCGGCCATGTTGACGAAAAATACATCCTACGACTAATGATATAACTTAAGGGCTAATAAGAAAGTCGACAAATGGTTGGACTTATCAAGTTGACGAATTTGATAAGCCGTCGACCATTCGTACGATGACTTATCGATCCATAAGGTCATATCATTTGACTTTGACCTTTTGTGTGTTATTTGATGGCTTCTTATATGTTTTATATGCTACTACGTGCTATGTGGATTATTTGACTTTCGTGATATATGCCGTTGAGGGACTATATTCTTGGATATGCGTATATGATATGATTGGATGAATTATTTGGCGTGAGTTCATTTGAGTCGAGACTTTGTCTCTAGTACCCATACCAAACAATACCGAACGATACCAGGCGATGACTAAAACTTTTCAAATAATATTTTCTTTCGGAAACTATTCGGGAATTAAGGGAAGTAATTAATTTTCGAGAGCTATATTAAGTTGAGTTCTATATATATAGGTCGTGTCGAGTCATAGTTGCTGTGAAGTCTTAGCCTTGCTTTCTTTTGATATTTACGTATCTATCTTGATTTCTGCTTGCTACATTCGAGGTGAGTTTCATAGCCCCACTTTTTACTCGTATTTTAATGGTTTTCCTAAATTTGGGGGAGAATACATGCTGCCGTTTTTCTTGGACCTGCTTCTATTTCGTTTTGCTATTGTGTAGACTAGTTTTAGGATAGACGAAAGTAGACGTTGACCTAGAGCTAGGGCGTTTGACCCTAGTTTTGAATAGACTCTCCTGCGGCCTAGATTCGGGACAGCATTGGGTGGTTCCTTGCTGTAGCCTGACTAGTGACCGTTGAGGGGCCCGCTCACTATGACCATTCATCTTGCCTAAGATGATAAATTATTGATTGCGATTATGATTGAGGTGATTCGTGATGTCTATGCCTGTTCTAGTTACACATAGCGCTAAAATCCTTCAGGTCCCGTATGATTTTACTTTAAACCTATGAACTCACCAGCGAAAGCTGACCTTTTTAAGCATGTATTTCTCAGGTAACTAGAAGTCTTGCTTTCACTACTTGGACAACGGTAATGCTGCTTGGATCTTGGCTTGGTTTGAGACATCGATGGAAACTCTGATATTTCTTTTAAAGACTTGTTGTTTTTAATTATCTATTTGGGCTTACCTATCTAAAACCCATGGATTTATGTAAACTTTAACTTTTGCTGACTTTGGTTTACATTATTATCTATGCTATCTCGTTATCTATACTTGTGATGATACCAATTCACGTAGCACCCCGAAAGCTTGTAATTCTTCCGCTGTACGAATTTTGGGGGTGTTACAGATTGGTATTTAGAGCCAAGGTTATAGAGAACTAGGTACATACTAAACCTAAACTATAACCATTTTCTTTATATAAACATCGATCCTCGACCAACGCCTGCCAGCTGCCAAGCCGAAGTCTTCATTTAAGATAAGTTTTGAACAATATGAATTTATGAAATGATTATTTTGAGATAGATGCGAGAACTTAAGTTGAGATTGGAATTTTACACTATGATTATTGCGATGGTTTTGATTTATTGATTTTACATGGTATATATATTTTGAGATATTATTTGAGTATTGAGTTTTGGTTATTACGATGATTGATTAAGCAATTTTACGATTTTATACGTGATTAGAATAATGCGGTATTTTGATTTTAGAAACTATATCGTTGAGTTTTACGTTAGATGCCCGTTCAATTCATTTTGAAACTCTTACACCTATCCCCATACCGTTGTCACAGACATGCCTTCACCTATTGCTGATACATTCGAGAGCATCATTGTTGATCCTTTTGGACCAGCACGGACTCAGGTTCTTCCAGCTTGAGATGATCCCTACATGATCGTCCGAGATTCCGCTGTTGCTTCATCATCATCGGCCACTTCAGGCCCACATACTCCACCTGTTGCTCAGCTATCTGCTTCATCAGCTGATCGCCCCAGCTCTTCGCGACAGCTTACTTTACATCAGGTGCTGGCATGAGCTCGGACTCCACGATTTCCTTATCGCACTACAGCTCGTATGTCGGTACGACCTTTATCACCGCCTATTCAGCTTCATGCTCACTCTCTTCTGTCATCATCAACCACCTCTTTATTATGTCGCCGCTCGAGATCGCCGACTTCATCACCTATTGGTTCGCCCTCTCAGAGGCGTAGGATTAGGGAGTCCTACTCCGAGGAGGACGAGGATGCTGATCCTCACATGGATGAGGAGGATGAGGATGTTGACCCTCCCGAGGAGGAGGAGGATGAGGATGAGGATGTAGACCCTCCTGAGGAGGAGGAGGAGGATGTGTACCAGATGATGTTGTTGATCCAGCTCAGAGCCCCGCCCATTCTGTCCATTCGGATGAGCCGGATTCACCACCATTTTCACCTTTACCCTTTGTTCCACCACCAGCTGAGATGGATGTACCTCCCCTCTCACCTGGATCGGATGTGCCGTCGGTAGTTTCGTCAGAGGCGGCAGAGTATGAGGAACTTGGGAGAGTTTGGGATAGATTGGGGATGCAGAGTGCTAGGATTAGTGCCTTGGTTGAGCAGTTGGGAGATGAGTCTGCTAGGACGATAGATGATTTGAGGGATGACATGGGATTCGTACTTGGTAGGATCAGGGCACTGAGGGGTGACCTGTCAGCTCTGAGGGAGCAGTTGGAGATTCTTCAGAGGGGTTTCCTTACCGCTAGGGATGCGGATAGGAAACTATGGAGGAGATCGGCAGACCTGGAGCGAGAGGTTGCTGACCTCAAGAGGGATCAGGAGACCTACAGTGTTGAGATTGCCTCCGTGTGGAGAGAGGTGAAGAGTTTGCAGGATGAGCTCAGAGTTCTTCGTCAGGGACGTGGCTAGAGTAGTTATTAGATGTTGTCGCTTCGCTTTCTAAACCAAGTGGTCCTTGGTTAGAAAAGCTAGTTTAGTTCTACCGTCTTGTATTCCTATTTCTTTCTTTGGTTGTATCTTTTGGATTGTTGCTATCTATCTACTCTATCGTGTTGAAACGTTGTATCGACTCTTTGCTTATGAATGAATGTGCCTTTCGTATTCGTATTTTGATATTCTATGGGTTGTTGCTTAATTGTGATTGGTATTCCATTGATTTTCTATCTATTGATTATTGACTCTGCTATCGGACGTTATGTCTGTGTTGTGGGAATCTTATGGAAACTTGTGTCGTGAATTCAGATTGATGGCTCCACGACGAAACCCTGTCCGAGCTACTCGAACTAGCCCTGCTGTGGCTGCTACTGGTCGTCGAGGACGACGTCCTCAACGAAATGCTGAAACTCCCACACCCGATCACCATGACGCCACCAATCACAATGCCCAAAACCCAAACGTTGAAGTTCAGGGTGACAATGATCACTTTCCGCCCAACACTCCTACGGTCGATCAGGATATGATCAATCAACTTGTGGACCAACGTGTTGCCGCTCTCTTAGCGGAATCGAATCACTCCAATACCTTTGCTGAGATTCCACTACCTATCCGAACGCCGGGATGTAACTACAAAGAGTTTCGTACTTGTGGCCCTATCGACTTCTGTAGAACTGAAGGAGTTGTGTACTTGGTGAGATGGATAGAAAAGACTTAATCCGTGTTTACCGTCAGTAACTGTGCTGAGAATGCAAAAGTGAAGTATTCGACGTTCACTTTTAAGGACGAAGCGTTGACTTGGTGGAATAACTATCGTAAGTCTGTTGGAGATGAAGTTGCATATGGTATGACTTGGGAGCAACTTAAGGAGCTATTGGTTAAGACCTATTGCCCAAGGAATGAGATCAAGAAGTTGGAGATTGAGTTCTGGAACGATAAAGTGAAGGGATATGATATGACGACTTACAACCGTCGATATCAAGAGTTGTCGTTGCTTTGCCCCGACATGGTCAAAACTGAAGCTCTCAAGATTGAGCGTTACACGGATGGTTTGCCTCTAGCAACGAGGAATGATGTGATTCAAGCAAGGCCTGCAAATCTGCGTGAGGCTATGTCACTAGCTCAGAGTCTGGTGGATTCCATCGTGTTGGAGAATGCTGAGAAGGGGAAGAAAGATAAGAGGAAGAGGAATGACCATGCCAAGGGACATGACAGGCCTAACAAGCGACAGGAGACTGCTAAGGCTTATGCTATGGGTAATGGAGAGAAGAAGAATTCTGGAGGGAGCAAGACATGGTGCAGATCATGCAACCGTCATCATGAAGGACGTTGCGGTGTGATATGTAGGAATTGTGCTAAGCCAGGACACTTTGCTAAGGATTGTAGATCCCGAACCCTAGCTATGGCGCAAGTCGCACCAGGAACTGATTGGAAGGCTAATATCACCTGCTTTGGATGTGGTAAGAAGGGACACTACAGGAACGAGTGTCGTGAGTCGTTGGCTGTTGGTAATGTTAGGAGTGGAGGAAATCGGAGGTACCGAAGTAATGGAAATACGGGGTATTATCAAGGACACCAAGGAGCAGGAGGGAATCGTGCTATTCAAGCTATTGAGGCTCCGCAAGTGAAGATGGAAGTGGAAGCAGCTCAAGGAAGAGTGTACGCGGTTGGCAAGGAGATCAGGGAGGATCCGAACGTCGTCACGGGTACGTTCCTTCTCAACAATCGCTATGCTTCCATACTTTTCGATACGGGTGCCGATAGAAGTTTCGTGTCCATTACATTTATGCCTCTATTAGGAATAACCCCGATGCCTCTAGGAACCAGCTATGATGTAGAATTAGCCAATGGGAATATTGAGAGGATAAGCACTATTATACGTGGATGCACGTTGAATTTCCTTAACCGCCCTTTTAATATAGACCTGTTGCCGGTCACACTAGGAAGTTTTGACGTCATTATTGGGATGGATTGGTTGTCAAAGTATCGTGCGAATATAGTATGCGACGAGAAGGTTGTGCGAGTGCCATATGGCAAGGAGTTATTGAGTATACAAGGAGATTGAGGCGACCGTGGATATCCTACCCGGTTGAGTGTCATCTCTTGTACTAAGATACCAAAGTTGGTTGAAAAAGGGTGTTGTCTTTTTATGGCACAAATTTCTAGTAAGAAAGTGGAAGAGAAGAAGAAGAGCGAGAAGAGTATTGAGGATGTGCCCATTGTTAGGGATTTTCTGGATGTGTTCCCAGACGACTTGCCCGGACTTCCGCCAAAAAGACAAGTAGAATTTCAGATTGAGTTGATGCCTGGCACTGCTCCTGTAGCTCGCGCACCTTATCAGCTCGCTCCTTCTGAATTGGAGGAATTGTCAAAGCAATTGACGGAGTTGACGGAGAAGGGATTTATACGACCAAGTTCGTCACCATGGGGAGCCCCGGTGTTGTTCGTGAAGAAGAAAGATTGATCGTTTCGTATGTGTATCGACTATCGAGAGTTGAATAAGCTAACGGTCAAGAACTGATACCCTTTGCCTAGGATCGACGACCTATTCGACCAGCTTCAAGGGTCGAGTATCTATTCGAAGATAGATTTGAGATCAGGATACCACCAACTTAGGGTTCGAGAAGAAGATATCCCTAAGACTGCGTTTAGAACTCGTTACGGGCATTATGAGTTCCAAGTGATGCCGTTCGGTTTAACCAATGCGCCTGCTGTATTCATGGATCTTATGAACCGCGTGTGTAAGCCGTACTTGGATAAGTTTGTGATAGTGTTCATCGATGATATTCTAATCTACTCCAAGAGTAAGGAGGAACATGAGGAGCATTTGAGAATTATTTTAGAGTTGTTGAGGCAAGAGCAACTTTATGCCAAATTCTCGAAATGTGAATTTTGGATTCCAAAGGTGCAATTCTTGGGTCACGTGATTGATAGTGAAGGTGTACACGTGGATCCTTCGAAGATTGAAGCCATTAGAGAATGGACCGCTCCAACGACCCCATCAGAAGTTCGTCAATTCTTAGGACTAGCGGGTTATTACCGGAGATTCATAGAGGGATTCTCTAAGATAGCCAAGTCGATAACTAAGTTGACTCAAAAGGATGTTAAGTACGAATGAGGAGAAAAGGAGGAGGAAGCGTTCCAATTGCTAAAAGAAAAGCTGTGTAGTGCACCTATATTAGCCCTACTTGAAGGTAGTGAAGACTTTGTCGTGTATTGCGACGCTTCACACAAAGGTTTGGGAGCAGTTTTGATGCAACGAGAGAAGGTAATAGCTTATGCCTCTAGACAACTTAAGAAGCACGAGAAGAACTTCACCACGCATGAATTAGAGTTAGGAGCCGTAGTGTTTGCCCTTAGGATTTGGAGACACTACTTATATGGCACCAAGTGCGTCGTGTATACGGATCATAAGAGTTTACAACATATCTTGAATCAAAAGGAGTTGAATATGAGACAACGTAGGTGGGTAGAGCTACTTAATGATTATGATTGCGAGATTCGTTATCATCCCGGGAAGGCCAACGTAGTGGCAGATGCCCTTAGCAGGAAAGAGAGAATTCCGCCGTTGAGAGTTAAATCCCTGGGAATGACGATTAACTCACCACTACCGTCTAAGATTTTAGCTGCTCAAGCTGAAGTGCTAAAAGAAGAAAATCGACCAGCCGAAAACATCTACGGGATGGTAGAAAGTAAGAATGGTTTCCTGAAGCGTAAGGATGGAGTCTTATGTTTTGGAGAAAGGAGTTGGATACCTCTACATGGGGGAATTCGTGAGTTGATTATGCATGATTCGCATAAATCAAAATACTCTATCCATCCTGGAGCTGATAAGATGTATCATGACTTGAAGAAACTTTATTGGTGGCCGAACATGAAAGCTGACGTGGCTCTATATGTCAGTAAATGCCTAACATGTTCTAGAGTTAAGGCCGAACATCAGAAACCGTCAGGATTGTTGATTCAGCCTGAGATACCTGTTTGGAAATGGGAAAGGATTACCATGGACTTTATCACTAAGTTACCAAGAACAGCTAACGGTTGTGACGCTATCTGGGTAATTGTCGATCGTTTAACGAAGTCTGCTCACTTCCTTGAGATTAGCGAGAGTGATAGTATTGATAAGCTCGCTCGACTTTACGTGAAGGAGATTGTTTCCCGTCACGGTGTGCCTTTTTCCATCATTTCGGATCGTGATAGTCGTTTTTCGTCAACTTTTTGGCAGTCACTCCAAACAGCTTTGGAGAATCAACTCGATATGAGTACCGCCCTATCATCCCCAAACCGATGGTCAAAGTGAGAGAACCATCCAAACGTTGGAGGATATGCTTCGTGCTTGCGTGATTGATTTCGGAAAAGGCTGGGAGAAGTATTTACCCTTAGCCGAATTTTCGTACAATAATAGCTATCATACTAGCATTAAGGCCGCACCATTTGAGGCGTTGTATGGCCGAAAATGCCGTTCACCCGTTTGCTAGGCAGAAGTTGGTGAAAGTCAACTTACAGGCCCCGAACTCATTCAGGAGACTACCGAGAAGATCACTCGAATTCATGAACGTTTACAGACTGCTCGAGACCGTCAGAAAAGTTATGCCGATAAGAGACGTAAGCCCCTAGAGTTCCAAGTCGGAGACCGAGTCATGCTAAAGATCTCCCCTTGGAAAGGCGTGATACGTTTTGGCAAATGTGGGAAGCTTAACCCCCGCTACATCGGTCCATTTACCATCCTAGATAGGATTGGACCGGTGGCTTATCGATTGGAGTTACCTCAGGAATTGAGTAGTGTTCATGATGTATTTCACGTTAGTAACTTGAAGAAGTGTCTTTCGGATGAAACCGTTGTAATTCCTGTGAAGGAAATTCATGTGGATGAGAAACTAAACTTTGTTGAAGAACCTATTGAGATTTTGGATCGTGAGATCAAACGTTTGAAACGTAGTCGAATTCCGCTCGTCAAAGTTCGTTGGAACTCTCGTCATGGACCGGAATTCACGTGGGAGCGCGAAGATGAATTTCGGAGGAAGTATCCTCGTCTCTTTGCGCCATTGTCATCGGGAAATTTTAAGTGAAACCCGGGACGGGTTTCTTCTGAGGCTGGGAGGCTGTGACAACCGGTAATTTCGGGACATTTTCTAAATTCACCGCATTATATTTTTATAAACATGAGAATTGGGTTATCGATGAATTTATTGAGTTTTGAGAATTTCGTGAAAAAGTTTAGAGTTTATGAGAAAACGTATATTTCTTTACGTAATAATTAGGCTATATAAGTACTTCGTATAGGCACTATTTGACTTGGCACTAGGAACTCTAACGAAATGCGTATTTAATGAATGACGGTTACGTTTATTTCAAGTCTTAATTTAGTTTTCTGAGCCGTGAGTGGTAAACGTTTTGAGGTGATTTTATTTATTAAACGAACTATTTTAACTTACGAGGAATTATTTTAAATATGAACGGTGGGTATTAAACGACTTGGTGTGGCGACCGATATCCTTATAAACCTTATAAAATATATGTGTCGGGAGAGATGTAAGAAAAATAGAAGCTTTGGGTATCCCATTTACACTAGTTTATGAAAATTATAACTAGAGGGACCATTTTTGCCATAACCCCAAACTTTCTATACTAAAAACCTAACCCTAAATCTATTATTTCATTTTCTTATCATCATCAACATCTCACTCCCTCTCCTCTCTACCCTAGCCGCCGGCCACCCTCATCAACACCACCACCGCCGCCACCAAACTCCACCACCACCACCACTTTACTCAAAAACATCTCCTCTTTCACCTAGTGTAACTCACGCGCTCCAAAAACGACCCTAAACCCTTTGTTTTCATCATCACCGCCGCCACTTACATTCACCATCCAAATATTTTACTTCCATTTCATAGATCTACAAAAGAAAAGGTGAGAAAATGCGTTTTACGCATGGGTTGACTTTTGTACGAGTCAAACCCAACGTTTTCTTCATTTTGGGTGAAAAAGATTAGTGGGTTTTCACATTTTAATGACTTTTGGTTAATAAAAACATGAGAAAAACGAGTTTGGTATCGAATTGGTGTGTTTGGTATTCGGATTTATTTGTGGGTCGTGGGTAACCCACGAATTTTTGATGGGTTTTGATGTTTTTGATTCTTGTTTGACTAGTTTAATGGTTTTGGTTGATCTTTGATCTTGTTTGAATGATTTGGATAAGTTTTGGTGCAAGATTGGATGCATTAGGGTGTGTTTGGTTGCGTAGCCGAAGACCCCAAGGCCTTAGCCGTGGGTCGTGGCTCGTTGCTAGCCACGTTGGGACCAAGGGTCTCGACGAGTGGTTCTTGGGATTTGTTTATGTGCTTGTTTACTAGTGGTGTTATTGTCTTGGTAATATTAGTATGGTTATTTAAGTTATTGACGTAAATGGTTATCGATATAATTTTCGGCTTATATTAGTTAATAGAAGTGCGAGATAAATATTTGAATGGATAGAAGTTTATTATGAGAATTGGTGTGAAGATGAAACATGGCTTAGTGTTAGATGTCGATATATATAAAATGTTTTAGACGAAGTTTATTAACTAATAATTCATGAGTAATGGGACATTAAATGTGATGTGCTATAATGTGATATCTATTTTTGGTTGGCTACATGATATGGTTTACGTGATAACTTGACTATATGAGTTGTGGTAAATTAAATGTTACTTGCATATATATATATGGTTTATTGTGGACTAACGTTTATTGTGTTGATGTTATGGTTACGGAAAGTTGGTTTGAATTATGGAGTTATAAGGTTGTGAACTTTTAGAATGACGGAGATAGGTTAGTACGAGAGCCGTAGACGGCCTCGCATTGTTGAAGTTTGGAAAGTGTGATTGGATTATCGGGATATATTATGGATTGGTTATTTTATGACGTTGTTTGATGCAAGTTGAGTCGCCTTGACGTCCCCTAGTCTGGTTGGCTTCAACAATGCCGTGACATGAATTTGACTTGGACTAGTTATTGAACCGGGAAGTCATGACTCGGACACGTGGACTCGAATCAATAATAATTCGTTAATTATGATTATTACCGAAACGTATATATATATATATATATATATGTGAAAACATATGTATATATGTTCACTTATATAATAAATAGGTAACGTAATAAATAAAATAATAACGTGACGATAACTATTAACTATTAAGTTAGATTAATATTTATCGGAACCTTATTAAATAAATATATAACGAATTCATATTACGAGTTAATAACGGAAAGTCTTTAAAAAGGAATCCTTATGGGATCAAAACAAATGTAATGTTCGACGTGAATTATTAAGTATTCGAGCACACGCTAAGCAAGTCCAAAGCTTATTGTTCTTTGGTTATGGCTATTTAACCTTATTTGAGTAAAGTCTCGGATTTATTTATCGATAACGGGTCATTAATAGTGTTGTTGGACCTATTGGACTGACGAGCCCAATAGGAGCCCAATAAGAATATTAAGCGACCATGTTGACGAGAAATGCATCCTATGACTAATGATATAACTTAAGGGCTAATAAGTAAGTCGACAAATGGTTGGACTTATCAAGTTGACGAATTTGATAAGCCGTCGACCATTCGTGCGATGACTTATCGATCCATAAGGTCGTATCATTTGACCTTGATCTTTTGTGTGCTATTTGATGGCTTCTTATATGCTTTAAATGCTACTACGTGCTATGTGGATTATTTGGCTTTCGTGATATATGCCGTTGAGGGATTATATTCTTGGATATGCGTATATGATATGATTGGATGAACTATTTGGCGTGAGTTCACTTGAGTCGAGACTTTGTCTCTAGTACCCATACCAAACGATACCGAACGATACCAAGCGATGACTAAAACTTTTCAAAGAGTGTTTTCTTTCGGAAAAATAAATGGAAACTATTCGGGAATTAAGGGAAGTAATTAAATTTCGAGTGTTATATTAAGTTGAGTTCTATATATATTGATTGGCTGGATTATGGAGTGTGTGACGTCAACTTCTTTTTCCATTAGTGTTAATGGATCGGTGCATGGTTATTTTAAGGGTAAAAGGGGTCTCCGTCAGGGTGATCCGTTGTCTCCTTATCTCTTTACGCTGGTTATGGAGGTTCTTACTCTTATGTTAAGGAGGCGGGTTCGGAATTCTGATCGGTTTACCTTTCATCATCATTGTGCCAAACTTAATATTATTAACTTATGTTTTGCTGATGATCTTTTTCTGTTTTCTCATGGGGATGTCGATTCAGCTACTGTTATTATGGAAACATTGGACGAGTTTAAGCAAGCTTCTGGTCTCATCCCGAGCTTGCCGAAGAGCACTGCTTACTTTTGTAATGTCCGGAACCATGTTAAGCAATCTATTTTGCAGGTTATTCCATTTGTTGAAGGTAGCCTTCCTGTTAAATATTTGGGTGTTCCTTTAGTTACTACGAGATTGATTTATCGTGATTGTAAGGAGCTTGTTGAGAAGTTGTCAAATCGGATCAAAGATTGGAAAAATAAATCTCTCTCGTTTGCGGGTAGGCTACAACTTATTCAATCTGTTCTTTCATCTATGCATATTTATTGGGCCTCAGTCTTTATAATTCCTTCCCGGATTATCCTTGATTTAGAGCAGCTCATGAGGGGTTTTTTATGGGGTAAGAGTGAGGGGAATAAGGCCAAGTCTAAAGTAGCTTGGGAGGTGGTTTGCCTTCCGAGGAAGGAGGGTGGTCTTGGGATTCGGAGGTTGAGTACTTTTAATAATGCTTTGGTTACAACCCATATCTGGAGTATTCTTACTGGTAAGGAGTCCCTTTGGGTGAAATGGGTTCATGTTTATAAACTTAGGGGTCGATCTTTATGGGAGATGCCGTTTCGGGGTAATATGTCGTGGAGTTGGCGGAAGATATTACAGCTTAGGCCGCTTGTCCGTAATTTTATTTGGTATAAGCTTGGTGATGGTTCTAAGGCGTTAGCTTGGTTTGACTCATGGTGTTCGTTGAGTCCGTTAGCTAATATTGTTTCATCTCGCGATGTTCATAGAGCCGGATTTTGTCCTACCACGACTGTTCGGGATATTATTACTCCTAATGGGTGGGCTTGGCCGAGTGATTGGGTGGTTCGTTATCCTGTGCTTGGGTCTATGAATATTCC
This sequence comes from Artemisia annua, assembly GCA_014162995.1. Lineage (NCBI taxonomy): Eukaryota > Viridiplantae > Streptophyta > Magnoliopsida > Asterales > Asteraceae > Artemisia > Artemisia annua. The sequence goes on from LBNU01012510.1 coordinate 30,436, forward strand.
TCAGTTGGTTAATCATTTGGAAGATTCTTTATGTTGGCGCGATCTGAATGGGGAATTTAATCCGTTTTCGGTCTCTTTGGTTTGGGATTGCATTAGGCCTCGGGATAATAATGTGGACTGGTATCACTTGGTTTGGTTTTCTCATCGGATTCCGAGACATGTGTTTCACCTGTGGCTTGTTATGAAGAGAAGACTTCGGACGCAAGATTTGATGAGGAGTTTTGACTTGTCCAACGATCCGTTATTATGCCCTCTTTGCGGGGGGCAACCGGACTCACATGATCACCTTTTCTTTTCTTGTTCTTTCTCTATGCAGGTCTGGAATTCCGTGAAGATATTTGCTGGTTTTGGCTCGTTGCCTACTTCGTTGGATGCTATTACACATGCCCTTATTGTGTCGGCGAAGTCTAGGTCTGTTCGTAGTGTTGTCTCGAAACTTCTCTTTGCAGCCTCAACGTACTTTATATGGCAAGAAAGGAACAATCGGCTCTTCAAGAAGGCTCGAAGGACTGAAGCTCAAGTGGAAGAAGTTATTAAAGCTACTGTTCGTTTGAAACTTTTCACATGCAGATTTAAGAAGACGGCGAACGTGCTTGATCTTGTTCGAGTGTGGAAGTTGTCTCCATCTCTTGTTCACTCATGATTTCGGTTATATCTATGGATTTTTGGTTGATGCATGTTGACGTGATCCCTTTGGAAGTTGTTTGGCACATGGAGGTTCGTTCGAGGGAGATTCAAGTGAGAGCTGTACTCTTTTTTCCCTATTCCAAGGTTTTCCCACTGGGTTTTTTCTTGGAAAGGTTTTTAAGGAGGCAGTCTCATTTGATTCATCAATCTCCCTCGAAGCGGTTTATGGATATTTACGGCAATTCGTGTTATCTTCATTGGTGGTTTCCTATTGGTGTTTTAGTTATTGTATGTGGCTAGTTTTTTCGCTTTGTGGCCTGTCACAAACGAATAGTGTGTAGTGGTTGTTCAAGCTTTTGCTTGAGGTTAATGTGGTACTTCTGCCACATTCCATTGTACTTAACTTTTTTGTGATTAATATATTTTGCCAGGGTAGAATACCCTATTACCAAAACATACTTCCTTCAAAACTGCTTCATTGAACACATTAATATAGCACGCTTCCTCCTTACGCAAATCAACATTAAAAGGATCCAAATCAAGGGCACGTTGAACCTCATCCAATTCATGACGAAGTTTAGTAACTTTCTCATGAATATTCCCTTCTCGAAAAAGCATACTCCGAAAAGGCTTTTTAAGCACCTTCAATTTACTAACCACTTTAAACATATGAAAACCATTCACCGATGTACCCCAACACTCTTGAACTTGCTGTTTAAACCTTGAATACTGAACCAGAATATTTGAAAATTTAAACGGCCTAGGTTTAAACTTACACATCGTAGGAATATGAAGAATAGCCGGGGAGTGATCAGAAACATGGTACGGTTGAAAAATAGCATGAGCACCAGCAAAAGAATCCAGAAACCCAAGATTAGCCATTATACGATCAATCTTCTTCAAAGTACCATCCAATCCTCTCGGCTTTTGAGTCCAAGTAAATTGCAGCCCCGAACGATACTCATTAGCATCAACACATTCCTTAAATTCCCGCATCGCAATATCAATAACCCAAGAACCCTCGACTTTATCTTCTGAATTTAGAGCTGAATTGAAATCCCCAAGAACACACCAAGGGCGATTACGAACCAGCTGATTATGTAAACCAAGATTGTCACAAAGGGGTCTTCTATGAGTTTACCTATTGTTTTTTTGGGTAAAAGGGTTCATTCACCCCGGTAAACGGGGTCTTAGGCAGGGTGACCCGATTTCGCCTTATTTGTTCACTATTGTTATGGAACCTTTTAATATGATGGTTAAGAGACAGATTAGGAGGGATAATCATTTTCAGTATCATTGGGGTTGTAAGAAAATTCAGTTGACCCATTTATGTTTCGCGGACGATCTTTTGTTATTATGTCATGGTGATATGATTTCTGCTAGTATTCTCAGAAGAGCATTAGATGAATTTGCTATGTGTTCTGGCCTCTTTCCTAGTTTAGCTAAAAGTGTTGCCTTTTTTGGGAGTGTGCCTGACCCGGTTAAGGAAAATATCTTGCTTGTTATGCCTTTTAGAATTGGTGAGCTTCCTTTGAAGTATTTAGGCATTCCTTTGTCTGGTAAGAAAATTACTAATGAAGACTGTAGAATTTTGATTCAGAAGGTTAAGAATGGTATTAATGATTGGCGAAACAAAACTTTATCATTTGCGGGTAGATTACAGCTGATCTCTTCTGTTTTATCTTCGCTTCATATATATTGGGCCTCGATGTTTAAGCTGCCTGCTCATGTTTGTGTTTGTATTGATAAACTGTGTAAGAAGTTCTTGTGGTCTGGTGGGGGCGATGGGAGTGGGATTGCTAGTGTGTCTTGGAAAGACATTTGCAAGCCCAAAAGTCAAGGTGGTTTAGGTTTAAAACCTCTTAGACTCATGAATGAAGCGTTATTGATTAAGTATCTTTGGAATATTATTAGTAAGAAGGATTCATTGTGGGTGAAATGGGTCCATGCTTATAGGGTCAAAGATAGGAATATTTGGGTTAATGTTAAATCTGAACATGGTGCTTCTGCTTGGAATCATATTTTAGGCCTTAGGGACAAAATTCGCTCGTTTGTTGCTTTTAAATTGGGGAATGGTAGGAGTTGCTCTATTTGGTTTGATAAATGGCATGAGAAAGGTCCCTTGTGTAAGCTCATTACTTATAGTTTCCTTATTGGTTGGGGTTATGATCGATTCCTTGTACCTATCAAATTCTAAAAACGATTTTATTAAATCGTTTATTCATTACTAGGGACGATCATTGGGGTTCATGTGCTATTATTGTTATATATTTGGTGGATTAAGTGATCGCTGCATGTTTGCAATTTTATAGGTCGGTTTATTTATAAATCGATCAAGTATTATGGTGCGATCTGTTGTTTTGTTTGATGGTGAGGTTCGTTGCTGCTACATATCACGTATCCATTAATGTGTTGTTTGTCAACTACTTGTTCTATCCAAGATGTTCGTATGATGTATGTGGGTATAGAGAGATGCAAGTCAAGTTTGAAGGTAACTTGTTCAAAAACCTTTCTTTTCTTTCCACGATCTGTATTCGATTCCTATTCTTTTTGGTCGTGTGATGGACATTATTGTTAGTTAGGGTTTGGAAAACCCTATGTTGGTTCATTATTGTCCTTACGCTGCTGCTTTGGGATTCTAATGATGTTTGTGACGCTGGTTACGGTTTGTATGTGATCGCATGGCAGTTTTGTGGTATGTTGGTACCCTTTTGATCCTGCTGCTACTATTTTGTTATGTTTGGTGGATCGGCTGCTGTGATCATATTGGTTAAGGTTTTTGTTAGTCGACATGTGATGATGGTTTTGTTTATTGGTCGACTTGTGTTCGTGGGATCGTCATTGCTGGTTAGTCATTATCTGTTATGGGTCGATCGCCATGTTAATGGGAAGTTGAACCTGCTACTGATTTGCATATTCATGTGGAGGTTCGTCATCATGGGAAGTTAGGGGTTCACCCTATTTGTTACCGATCACCTTTCTTGGACATAATTCTGATCATGAGGTCCTTGAGGGTTGGTTAATTGGAAGTTAGAGCTCTATGTCGTCTTTTGAAGAATCAAGTGTGTCTACTTGAAGCGGTTAACTTGTTATGTTTATTAGGCGTCGTAGTTTTATGTTCTATTATTTGTTATAAGTGTGGTTTGTCACTCTTATATAGTGGTTAGTGGTAAGTTATAAGAATATTTTGTCATTCTTATATTTGTGTCTGTAAGTGTCCTAAGGGACTGTGGCGAGGGAAATCACCCTCGTCCTTTGTACTTCAACGTTTTTTTTCCGGATAATAATATTTTACCAAGGCATAGGAATACCCTTTTACCCAAAAAAAAAAAATCCCTTCCAGGTCCCCCGTATGATTTACTTTTAAACCTATGAACTCACCAGCGAACGCTGACCTTTTTAAGCATGTATTTCTCAGGTAACTAGAAGTCTTGCTACTCTACCTTGGACTACGGTGATGTGGCTTGGATCCTGGTTTTGGTTGAGACATCGATGGAAAACTCTGATATTTCTATTTTGGACCTATTTACTTTTATCAACTATGGCTTTTCTTTTTAAAAGATTTTGGATGAATGTAAACTCTTAATCTTACGTTGATCTTGTTTACATTTGCATCCTATGATATCATTGTTTATCTATACTTGTGGATGAATACCAATTCCCCGTAGCACCCCGAAAGCTTGTACTTTCCGCTGTAAACGATTTTTGGGGTGTTACAGTTGGCATCAAAAAGGGAATGATTCTGCTACGCGATATGGACGGATTTGGGAGTATGGGGAAGAGCTTTGGCACTTGTGAAGGTAGTAGTGATTTGGGTGAAAATGTTGTGGGTATGGAAAGCTGAGTTAGTGGCTGCGTGGATAGGTCTGAAGCAGGTAAGGATTTTTCTGTTAACTGGTAATCGTTTGTAATGTTAGTCTTAATGCTAGCCAATAAGAACATTATTGATAGAAATTGCTGCTAGTCTTTGAGTTTTGGGGTCTGTTTCTATAGTAAATGTGGTAGGAGGTAATGTTAGTGGGTCCCTATGGGAAGTGTGAAGTCTGATATTGCTGTAATAATGGTAATGTTAGTTGGTAAGGAGACTAGTGGATACATTTTGCCTGAAATACCTGTCCCCCAGTTGAGGAGAATCCTAATTTTGAATCCTCAACCTAAACCCTAAGAGTCCTACTAAAGGTGCAATTTTTGGGGATGAGAGGGTTTCCAGGGATGTTAAGTAAATGGTAATGTCTAGTCGAGTTGAAAATGGTGAATTGCAAGTGGAGTCATTTGAAGCCGGAGAGAGTAGTAAAGTGAAGATAGTGTTATGAGTGAGAAGGTGGGTATTGATGGACATAGGTCTTTTGCAAGTGCTGTGTCGAGAAGTTTTAGTGGGAATGGGAGTGGTAATAACAAGCTTCACTATGTTCCTACCTCTGTTATAGGTGATGGTCGTCAAGTTGCTGAAATGGACCCAATTCTTAAAGAAGGGTGTAAGAGATGGGGTAACACTGTGGTTGGTTTTTTTGTGGGTTTCCGTATGAATTATAGGGATTTGGTTTATCATTTGAAGAAGATGTGGAGACTTTATCAGTTGGAAGATGCGGTCATGAACCAAAATGGTATGTGTTTCTTTAATTTCAAGTCTAGGGATGGTATGGAGCTAGTAATTGAAAACGGTCCGTGGTTAGTTGATAACAAACCTTTCTTTGTGAAAAAATGGGAACCGGGGTTATGTATTTCTAAACCAGAAGTCACCAAGGTTCCGGTGTGGGTCAAAATTCATGATATTCCTTTGGAGGCATGGAATGTAGAGGGTATTAGTAGGATTGTTAGTAGTATTGGAATACCGATAATCATGGACAGGATGACCACCTCTATCTGTAATAAACCGTATGGCAGAGCATCTTTTGCTCGGGTGTTAGTTGAAATTGACTCAAGTAAGGCATTAGTAGATAATGTTGAACTGTGGTATGAAAGTTTGGGTAAAATATTGAAATTGTGGGTTGAGTACACTTGGGTTCCACCACGATGTGAGGAATGTAAAGTGTATGGTCACTATTTGAGTGAGTGTGCAAAGAAGGTCAACACGGTTAGTAAAGTTAATAAGGATGGTGAGACAGTGAAACCTGCTGATGTTAAACAAAGTAATAACAATGATGGGGCCAAAGTTGATGATGGTGATGAAGGGTCGCAAACTGCTACCCGTAGGAACTTTAGAAATACTGGTAACAATTATCGTCAAGGGCAGGTTGGTAATTATAATGTGAGAAGAGGTGGTACTAGTAACAGGGGTGGTTTCAATAATAGAGGTAATTCTAATGTGAGTAATGTGGGCGTAAAGGATACTAGCAAGAGTTCTGAACCTATCAATAGTGGAAGTGTTGGTCATATAGATGATAGTATGGTTGCTAATGATAAAGGTGAGCCTGTGAATAAGGGTAAGAGTAAGATTAATGAAGGTGGTGGTAGTAACTCTGGAAATAGTAATGGTGGTATTGCTGTTGGTAAGAAGAATGTGACTAAAACCAACACTTCTAATAGTAATAATGATGGTACAGCTGGCAAAAATGGTAATCGTAATAATGGTAATGGTAACAGGAATGATATGGGGGCAAATAAGGGTAATGATAATAATAAGAATAGAAAAAGTGGTAATGAAGTCAGGGATAAAGAAGTTTCAGGCTCTAAAAGTGTGGCTACGAGTAATCGTTTTGATCTTTTATGTGAGGAAGGTGGTAGTGAGACTGTTGATCCATGGAATGATGTTAAAGTTAAAGTGGCGAATGCATGTAATACTAATGTTCCTATTGAGGAGAGTGTGTTGAAAGGATGGAATGCTGATATGGTTCGTTTCTACTCAGTTAAATGGAACAATAGAACTAGGAAAAGTGAGTCTGTGAAACAACATTTTGATATTGAAATGAAAAGTTTGTCGTCTCAAATTGCTCAAATCAGTAGGAATTTAGATAAGAATTCTAAGCTTAATGCAGAGATGAAATTGAAGAAGGCTGATGTGAATGTTCAAAATAATAGGGATGCTTATTTTAGAAAGTTCTATGATGAGGCATATAGAGCGGAGTTGGCTAAGATTGATGAATTGAAAAAAGAAAAGGGTTTATTTGAAGTTGAGTTATTTTTATTATCCAATGTGCCTTTTGAAAATGTTCTTAAAGAAACTTGGACTGAAGACATGTTGGATTATTATTCTAGTAGACGTGATGAAATCAAAAGTGATCGTATTAATGGTCATCTTGATGATATGGAAGTTTCAGTTTCTGTTGATGAAGTTGAGGAGGAAACTACTGGTTCTGCTAGCTTTGTAACTCAAAATGAAACTTCAAATGTGGTTGATAGTTCTATGGTGCAAATGGGTGGTGCTTTTGCATCACATTCCTCTTCTGTCAAATGTTAGACGTGAAAATTGGTTCTTGGAACATTCGTGGAATGTCCCAAACTATTAGACAGGATGAAGTGAAAATGTTTATTAAGGATAATAAGCTTAGTATGTGTGCTATTGTTGAAACTAGGCTTGGGAAGAAATATGTTAAACCTGCTGGTGATAATATTTTTGGCAACTGGTCTTGGGTGTCTAATATTGTTGATTGTAGAAGCGTTTGTAGGATTATAGTGGGATGGGATAGTAATGTCATTGGTGCTAACCTGATTTCTCGTTTTGATCAAGTGATGCATTTTGAAATTAATTTTGCACATGACCATAGAAAACAGTTTGTCTCTTTTGTCTATGCGAAAAATTTTGAAGGGCAAAGAAAGGCTTTATGGGCTAATCTTGTGGATCACAGTAAACTTGTCAAGGGTGAGCCATGGGTCATTTTGGGTGATTTCAATGCGGCTCTGAATATTGAAGATTGTTCTGATCCTAATGCAGTCAAAGATAAAGATGTGAATGACTTTAGAACTTGCTTAGAAACTCTGGATATTGAAGACATTGCCAGTAAAGGTATGTTTTTCACTTGGATTCAGAAGCGTAATGATCCTGAAACGGGTATTCTTAAGAAATTAGATAGAGTTTTGGGTAATAGCAGCTTTATTTCTGCTTATGTTGACTGTTTTGCTGAATTTCTCCCCTTTATGACCTCGGATCATTGCCCCGTTGTTCTGGCTTATCACTCAGTTAAACACTCTAAGCCTAGGTCGTTTCGCTTTGCTAACTTTCTTGCTGATAAGGACGATTTTATTCCCACTGTTAGAATGAGTTGGGGTATTGAGGTTAATGGTTTTCGTATGTTCATTTTGGCTAAACGTTTAAAGAGCATGAAAAAGCATTTGAGAAATATGAATAGGTTAAACGGTAATGTGTTTGATAAGGTGAAAGCTTTAAGAGTTGAGCTTAAGAGAGTTCAACAGAGTCTTGATAAGGATCCTAACAATGTCTACCTTAGAGAAGAGGAGGGTATCTATTGTAGAGCTTATAAGGAAGCGGTTAGTGATGAAGAGAAGCTGCTTAGACAAAAAACAAAGATTCAGTGGTTAAAAGACGGGGATCAGAACACATCCTACTTTCATAAAGTTCTTAAAAGTAGGGTTAGTAAGAGTAGTATTCAAGTCGTTTATGATGAACAGGGTAACAAGTTTTATGGAGATCAGGTTCCGAGATGTTTTGTGAAACATTTTCAAAATTTTTTAGGGGTGGAGGATGAGGTTTTGCCTATTGATGATTGTGATGATCTATTTACTAAAAAGCTTGATACTACGATTGCTGAGAATATGGTTAGAATGGTTACTGATGCTGAAATAAAAGATGCTATGTTTAGTATTGATGAAGACAGAGCAGCAGGCCCGGATGGGTTTACGTCTAAGTTTTTTAAATCTGCATGGAGTATTGTCAGTGGAGATGTTTGTGCAGCGGTCAAAGAGTTTTTTTAGCTCGGGCAAACTTCTCGGTGAATTCAACGCTAATCTGATATCTCTCATTCCTAAATTACAAGTTCCTTTGAAAGTGTCAGATTATAGGCCTATTGCGTGTGGTAACGTGGTTTACAAATGCATCAGCAAAGTCATTACTAACAGAATCAAAGAAGGTTTGTGCAGTTTGATTGACAGCAACCAAAGTGCGTTTATTCCAGGACGTCAAATCAGCGACAATATTCTTTTAGCACAGGAGTTCATGAAGGGTTATAACTGGAATGGTAATGTTAGCAGGTGTGCGTTCAAGGTAGTTGTTCAAAAGGCTTACGATACTGTTAATTGGGTCTTCTTGAAGACTATTCTTACTTGGTTCGGTTTCCACAGCTCGATGATACACTGGATCATGGTATGTCTTACATCTGCCTCTTTCTCTATTTGTATTAATGGTGAGTTGCATGGCTTTTTTAAAAGTAAACGAGGACTTAGGCAGGGTGATCCTATGTCGCCATATTTTTTCACTATTGTTATGGAAGCTTTCAATTTGATGATTATTAGACAAATTAGGAGAGATAACAGATTTAGGTATCATTGGGAATGTAAGAAGCTTAAGTTGACCCATTTATGTTTTGCGGATGATTTGTTGCTTCTCTGTCATAGGGATGAGATGTCTGCTTGCATTCTTAGGAGGGCGTTAGATGAATTCACTATGTGTTCTGGTCTGTTTCCCAGCCTTACTAAGAGTGCTGCGTTTTTTGCTAATGTTCCCGATGAGGTTAAATCTAGAATTCTCCTTGCTATGCCATTTAGTATAGGTGAACTTCCTGTGAAATATTTGGGCATTCCTTTGACTGGTAAGAGGATTATTAATACTGATTTTCGGGTTTTGATTGATAAAGTTAAGAGTAGGATTCATGATTGGAGGAACAAAACTTTATCTTTTGCGGGTAGACTTCAATTGATTGCTTCGGTTTTGTCTTCGCTTCACGTGTATTGGGCTTCTATGTTCATTCTTCCTGCTTACATATGTGATGGTATTGATAAGGTTCTTAAGAAATTTTTATGGTCTGGTGGGGATAATGGGAGTGGTATTGCTTGTGTTGCCTGGAAAGATGTTTGTAAACCAAAAAACCAAGGTGGTCTTGGTCTAAAGCCTCTTAGACTCATGAATAAGGCCTTAATGATCAAGCATCTTTGGAATGTCATTAGTAAAAAGGACTCGTTATGGGTTAAATGGGTGCATGCTTACCGGGTAAAGGGTAGAAATATATGGAATGCTGTGAATTTCGTTAATGGTTCATGGAGCTGGAATCAGATTCTTGGCCTTAGAAATAGTATTCGTGATTTTGTTGTGTACAACCTGGGAAACGGTAAAGATTGCTCTGTTTGGTTTGATAAATGGCACACTAATGGTCCTTTGTGTAAACTTATTACCCATAGTTTTCTCACTAGGCATGGCTATGATGTTAATGATAAGGTTGCTGATTGGGTGGATGAGTATGGGTGGAAATGGCCATCTGAGTGGAATGATCGGTTCAGAGAGGTTTTAAGTGTCCCTGTTCCAAATCTTGTTAGTGATTGTAATGATAAGCTTTTATGGGTGAATAAGAGGAATAAGGAGTCTAAATTCAGTGTGAAAGAAGCTTGGAAAGCTTTAAGAGTTGATGGTCCTAAAGTCATTTGGTATAAACAGGTTTGGTTCTCGCAATGTATTCCTAGACATGCATTTGAGCTTTGGTTGGCTATGCGGGGCAGACTCAAGACTAAGGATAGAATTTCTAGGTGGTTTAATATCACGAGTACTTTGTGCCCTTTATGCAACAATACTGATGAAACGCTCAGTTGTAATTTTTCTAGGGTCATTTGGGATAATCTGAAACCGTTGTGCAAACTTGAGGATTTATCTCACATTTGGGCTGAAACTATCTCGGGTTTATCCATTAAAACTGCTAATAACTCGTTATGGAGTGTTATTCAGAGATTAGTGTTTGGTGCTGCGGTTTATTATATTTGGCAGGAAAGAAATGGTCGTATATTCAGAAAGGAGTTTAGAAGTGAGGAAGTGGTGTTTAAAGTCATAGTGGATACTGTTAGATAAGCTGATGGGGTTGAAAATTAAGAAGTCTCGGGAAGCGGTTAAAGCTGCTGTCATATGGAAGATTCTCTTGTATGGTGTCAATGGTGATGGTAGTTTGGGTTACAACGCTGGTATTGATGGTATCACTTAATTGTTCGAGTTGTTTCATTCTGCTCATGATCACATTGAGTCATGTGCTAAAGGTTTGGGATAATCAGGATGTTTGGTGTGATGTTGTGAATCTTTCTAACTGTTATTATGTGGTTTCCATTTATCTCTTATACATTCGCAGACCAGTTGATGTTTATGTGTTCTGGTTCTGCTGGTTATGCTTGGGGACAGGTCTATGGAAGTGTAACAAAGTTTTTGATCGGGGTGAGATTGGTTTAACAATCAGCTATGCACTACAGAAAACTGGGTTAGCTTCTGCGCTGGCTTGCTTTTTGGTTGCCTGGAGGTTAGCAAGCTATGCACTACAGAACCGAACCCGGTTTTCTGCGCTGGCTGTTTGTTTTTGTTTTTGGATTATGAGGTGTACTGATTTTCACAAGTATTTGGTTTGCTGCTTCTGTTTGGGTACGGGTTTTTGGAGATGCAACCAAGTTTTTGACTGTGATGATGATGACTTGATTGCATATTGGTGCTTGTGGTTTGTTATTGGATGGTTTTTATACAATTGGCTATGCACTACAGAGATCGGATTAGCTTCTGCGCTGGCTTGTTTTTTTGGTTGTTGGGGGTATAACAGGCTATGCACTACAGAACCGAATCTTGATCTCTGCGCTGGTCTTTTGTTTTGGATTATGAGGAGTAGTAGTCAGGTTTGTGATACAATCAGCTATGCACTACAGAAAATTGGACTAGCTTCTGCGCTGGCCTGCCTTTTGGATGTTTGGAGTATTGCACGCTATGCACTACAGAACCGAGTCCGATTTTCTGCGCTGGCTGTTTTGTTTTGGTTTATAAGGAGTATTGGACAGATGACTATGCACTATAGAGGTTATTTTTTAACTTCTATGCTGGTTCTTAGTTCTGGTTTTGATCATGTTCAGGTTTTGGTTTTGCATTGTGTGTTTTGGAGTGCTGTTCTTATGAAGCTTTCACATGCTTTTTCCTGGACTAACAACATTTTCATTTCCTATACTCTTTTTCCTTGTGCAAAGTTTTCCCACAGGGTTTTTTATTTGCCAAGGTTTTTTTAATGAGATAGGATATATTTGGGTGATGTTGACTCTTGATGAATCACCCATTCTCATGAATGCTTCTGTTGGTATGAGAGTATTCTTTGTATCTGCTGCTGTTGTTATGAAGTTGTATGGGGATTATTGCATCAGCTTCTTGAAGATACAACGTGGTTCAAGAACTGCAACTTTTGGATAGGTTCATGCTGCATTTGGAGTTACAGTTATGGAGGTTTTTTTGTTTATAATGACTTATTGCATCTCTCATTTCCTCAGTCTTAGTATTTATGCTTTTTATGAGTTGTATGTGTATGGTGATGGTTGGAACTCCATTGGTTGGTCCCTTTGGAGATCTCCATGTATTCAGAGTATGCATATGGCTTTAGATCAAGCTGTCTTTATGCTAAGATTGAGTTTAGGAGTTGTTTTATTGGTCATCTATTCTGGGTTTTGGACATTTGTAGTTGTAGTCATTTGCAGTTATGTAATTGAATTGGGGTTGTCCAATTCTTTTGTTTTCCTTTGAGGCAAAAGATAGACATGTTGGGGGTTGTCCTAACTTTTTCTATCTTTTGTGCTTTTGTTTGTATATAACTTTCCATTTTATTTAATATATTTTACCTTAGTAAAAAAAAATAAAAAAAAATAAATAATAATAATAATAATAATAATAATAATAATAATAATAGTTAGAATAACAACAACAACAACAATAATAATAATAATAATAATAATAATAATAATAATAATAATAATAATAATAATAATAATAATAATAATAGTTAACTAGAAATGATTTTACGCATA
>LBNU01012510.1:45475-59459 GCA_014162995.1 Artemisia annua
TGTAAGGTACATAAGAGATCTAATCATGCTTCGGTATTTGGTTTGATCAAATGGGATTCCAGAGGTTTCTTCGTCTAGCTTTGATGTTGCCACCATGGGAGTGTCTACAGGATCACATGAGCTGAATCCAAATTTCTTTAATATCTCATTATCGTACTTGGATTGATTGATAAAGATACCTTCAGGATTTTGCGAGATTTGAAGCCCTAAGAAGAATGACATTTGTCCCATCATTGACATTTGAAATTTAGAGCTCATCTCAAGACAAAATTGATCACATTCCGCAGCATCAGAAGAGGCAAAGATTATGTCATCTACATAGATTTGCACATGGAGCAGATGTTTGCCTGATTTCCTTGTGAATAATGTGGGATCCACGACTCCTTTGGAAAACCTGTTAGCCAGGAGGAACTTGGATAGAGTATCATACCATGCCCTGGGTGCCTGCTTAAGCCCATAAAGAGCCTTCTTCAGTCGGTAGACATGATTTTGATGCTCAGGATTCACAAAGCCTTCTGGTTGAGAGACATATACCACTTCTTTCAATTCACCATTAAGGAATGCAGTCTTAACATCCATTTGATAGACGATCATATTTTGACTGGCTGCATTTGCAAGAAATATTCTGATCGCTTCAATTCGTGCTACAGGTGCAAAGGATTCCTCAAAGTCTATGCCTTCTTCTTGACGGTATCCCTTAGCTACAAGTCATGCCTTGTTCTTGAGTACATCTCCATATTCATCAAGCTTGACCTTGAATATCCACTTGAGTGCTATGATCATTTCACAATCTGGAGCAGACACTAATTCCCAAACATCAAGTCTATCGAACTCGTGTGTTTCATCTTGCATAGCTTCAAACCAACAATTTTTAGATAATGCCTCTTTGAAATCTTTAGGTTTGACTTTGGATAGCACTGTGTGAACAAAACACCATAAGGCATTAGTGGCAAGTTGCTTTCGTGTTGACACTGGTCGTGAAGGGTTTCCAATGATATTATCAATTGGGTGATCATTGGTCCATTTCCTGAGATATTCATGTGGTTGGGTAGATGATGCTGAGTTGCTCATGTTGTGATCTACCGAAGTAGATGTATCTGAAGAGTATTCAGGAGCAAAGATGTTTACAAACGGAGCTTCAACTGGAGGAGTGTCTGAAATATCTTCAAAAGAATTACTTCCTGCTGTGGCTTACTGTACCGTAGAAGTCTGAACGCTGGATGATGTGAGTGAATGACTTATGAAGGGAGCTTCTTGACTGATGGAAACCAACTCATTAGGACCTTTAGGATTAATTAGAAGAGGAGCTTCCACAACCGGAGGTAATTGTGAAGAGTCATTAGTAGTATCAACAGCTGGAGGCTCAAAGTATTCATCAAACATTGGATCAAACAGAGTCTTCAATTCTTCGCTGGTGGGAGGTACATAAGATGTTGCAGGAGAAAGATGCTGTACAAGACTTGAACTGATTGGTCCAGGAGTGAGTAGATTAGGTGCGGGTTCGGAACTAGATTGTCCAGAAGCCGGATGCTCAGTCAGCTCATCGAATGTAACGTGAATTGTTTCCATGATTTTTCGGGTTCGTTTGTTGTAGATTCGGTATCCCTTGCGTTTTGGAGCATAGCCAAGGAAGAACCCAATGTCAGCTTTAGCCTTTAGTTTTCCCAGATCTTCGCTGTCGTTGGTAGGGTAGCAAAGAGCTCCGAAAACACGTAGAGAAGATAAATCTGGTTTCCTGCCATGCACAGGCTCATATGGAGTTTTGCTGTAAAGAGTACGAATCAAGGATCGGTTTTGAGTGTAGCAAGCTGTGGCAATAGCTTCTGCCCATAGAAACATCGGAGCTTTGGAAAATATCAACATGGTTCGTGCAGCTTCAACAAGAGTCCGATTTCGTCTTTCGACAACCTCGTTATGCTGTGGAGTGCGTGGAACACTTTTCTGATGAGTAATGCCCATATTTTCATAGAACTGAATGAGTTGTTTATTAACAAACTTTGTTCCATTGTCTGTTCTGATGATTCTGACAGTTTTGTTGAGTAGTACTTGCAGCTGCTTGATGAGTTTGATGATGATCTCAGGAGTCTCATCCTTGGTTCTCAAAACTTCACCCATGTAAATCGTGAGTATTCGTCGACTATCATGTTAGCATCGTATTTTTTATATTATGAAGTGTCGGTCATTATGTCCTAGAATCATGTAATAGGCTGCGTTAGAAAGTGTTTTAGGAAGTTATATGTTCATTTATCAATTACTTATAAGTCTAAGGGCCAAACATGTAACATCAAAAGCCCTAGACTTGTATGCACTATATAATGTATTGTATAACCTCATTTGTGAGGTGGTTGATCATTGTGGAAAAAAACATTGTTCTTATCTTTACACATAGTGATCCTCCCATCTCTCTCTCTCTTCATCTCACTTTCTCTCTCTAAGATTTGATGAATAAGGTCGTGATTTAGGTTGTTTCCGGGCTACTACAAGTGGTATCAATCGCCAAGGGATAGATTTAGGTTGATTTAGATTTAGTTTTTGTATTGGTTTGGGTCGTTAGGTATTTTTTTGGTCGTTGGTTTGTTTGGTTTGAATAAGGTTTAAAGGTTTAAGGTGTTTTCAAGGTTCTAGACTCGTTAGGCTTGATTTCTACACTTCTTGTACTCGACAAATTCGAACAGTGCATTTTTTTGGGTTTTAGCGAGTATGGGAATTAGGGTTTAGCGAGTATGGGCTTTATGTGAAATAGTTTGTGAGTATCACTCTTCATCTTAGCGAGTATCGTCCCTTAGTCTTGCGAGTATCGAGTTTTGGTTAGCGAGTATCACATATAAATGGCGAGTATGCCTTATTGATCCTTATCGCTTGCGAGTAAGGTCTCATTCTTGCGAGTATCAAAGTCCAAACGCTGCTCAAATTTTTCTACTCTGCGAGTATCAAATTGTTTAGCGAGTATCAAATCTTTAGCGAGTATCAAATCGGTTAGCGAGTATCAAATCTGTTAGCGAGTATCAAAGGTTTGTATTTAGCGAGTATGGGTTATTGAATCTTGCGAGTTTGGTATTTGTGGTTTAGCGAGTAAGATTCTTGCGAGTTAGGACAATTGGATTTTGCGAGTAAGGGAACTTAATTTGCGAGTAAGGAAACCAAACCTGCGAGTAACCACAACCAAATCTTAGTGAGTTGGCGGGAAAATTTGAGTAAAATTTATTTTTTACAGGAGATTAAACGTTCAATTTTTACGCGAGATTTAAATTTTGGTATAACGTTGAAAATTTTGACCAAAAATTCACATTTTTAGGCCAAAATTCAAATTTTTTCGGTAAAATTTGGCGTCAAAATTTTTAAAACTCAAAATTTTCGTGCAACCTTAGAATTGCATTCCATAGTGTTTTTCAAATTCTGGGTAAGAATATTTTCAAATTAGATTTTTGGAGGGAAAATTCAAACTCACTAAGAACAACCGTAAACGCCTTGAAAGTTTCATCAAACCTAATCTACAACAACAACCTAAGTTCATCCTAAAGATCCAACAACCACTTTTCACGACACGTCACTTTGAATCAAATCATAATGGCAACTCAACAAGATATTCATGCTGCCGGTGCTGAGAACCGTCCTCCTATGCTTGAAAAAGGTGGTTATCTTCCATGGACAAGCCGTATGCTTCGTTACATCAAAACCAAAACCGATGGCAAGCTCATGATCAAATCCATTGAAAATGGTCCATTTCAGCCAAAAGAAATCCTTGATCCGGGAAATCCAGAAGGAACACCTCCTACTCAACCATTTTATCGTCTTGACATAATCTCCATAACCCATAATTGCACCAAAATGATCGTTCCCGAATCTAACTGTCCCGATAAACTTTTTCACGAAATTCGGGAGCCTTGAGAGATCCCCTATCATATGTTTAGAGCAGCCTGAGTCCAAATACCACAGGACGATTCGAACGACCTCAGAGATGATAGATGAGTTGGTATGGCTAGACTGTTGTGGAGATGATGCTGCTGTTGAAAGATTTGCCATGAAGATGGTCTGAGCAGTGGGTTCATCATCAACATCGGAGTCAAAGGCATCACAGTCGTCAGCTTAGAAGATATTTGGGTCATTAAGGGCCAAGTCCTGGACTGGTTGATCATCCACGTCACCATCAAACGTATTCCCCTGAACCCCTGCTAGAAACATAGCTTCCTCATCATCCAGTGCGGCACCATTTTCATGAGCTTGCAGCAGTAACATGACGTCCTTGAAGTAATCAGCATTCTGTGGACGCTTAGGCTGGTTGCAATTCCTGGCAATGTGACCTAAACCACCACAGTTGTAGCACTTGACTTGCCTTCCAGGTCCTTGATTACCATTTCCCATTCTGTTCTGAACCCCTCCATTGCCAGCTGCCACATTACCTCTACCAACATTCCTCTGATTCATGTTCTGTCGACCTTGAACATTTTGTATCACTAGTCTTCCATCTTCCACAGTTGCTAGATTGCGTGGGTTAGATGATGCCCGAAGTTGGTTGTTAGTTTGAGGAAGAGTTGCTCTGAATTGCTGCGCAAGTAAGGCGACTTGACTTGCTAACTCATCAATCTTCTTATCAGTGTGAGAGTATCCTGAGTCACCTTGTAATTGAGCTGGTTGACTGGAATTAGTTGATTGCTGATATGAAGCTGTGTTTTGATGAGGTTGATTCATGGAGGATATAATGATTGGATGAACATCTGAAACCAAAGCCAAAGGATCTCTGGAGGCAGTTGGGGTAAACCTTTCCCTGAGTTGACGATCAAACATGGCATGTTTCTCATGCTGTTGTAGGTAGGCATAAAGCTGCTCGTAGTTGGTTTCCCTCAAGCTTTTGTTGAGTTTCACTGCTGTGACGAATCTATCCCACTCAGGTGTCATGTTGTTCACAAATTTTGAATTGAGTTGAATGTTTGGCATAGTCATCCTAATGATCCTCATGTCGTTAACCAGCTTGTGAAATATGACATAGAAATCAGTAATGTTTTAACCAGGATTCATCTTGAAATGCTCAAATTCGTCATACAGCTGTGATTCTCGATCCTCTTTGGTTAATTCAGAACCGGCAAGAAGCATCTTGACATTGTCCCAAACAGCTTTAGCTTCAGTGTTGAAGTTGATGAGCTTGTAGATGTCTTTGGGTAGACCTTGGATTACTATGTTAGAAGCTCTAATGTCAGCTTCATAACGCTTCTTTTCCTCTTCATTGAGATCCTTGTAAGTGCGAGGTCTATCGATACCAAGGGTGACACTTCCATCCTCACCCGTGGTAATGGTATCCCTAGTTGTTCCCAATTGAAACGGTCCTTCATCGATGGATCGAAGAATGTTTTCGCCGTTCTCCTTGCCTAAACAATATAAGCGAATCCTTTGTGCCCATGATTCATAGTCTGTCCTATCTAACATAGGAGGACAAGTATCTGATCCTGCAGCATGAATGTCATCACAAGAACTGCTAGCCATTATGTAAATTACTTACGGGATTTTACAACTTTCGTGATTTAATCGAGAAATAGATTCTTTCGCGGGATTTTATCAAATCAACACAAGAAACCGTAAAGTAATCACTTCACACGATGCAATGTCAATGGTATGATTGTAAATTGAATCACAAGTGTCAAACCACAAGACACAAACCACAGGAGACAAACCACAGTACACAACCCGCAGGAGACAAACCACAGTACACAAACCTCTGGATACAAACCGCAGGACACAAACTGCAGGAGACAAACCACAGTACACAACCAGCAGAAGACAAACCTCGGTACACAAACCTCAGGATACAAATCGCAGGATACAAACCACAGGAGACAAACCACAAGAGACAAACCTCACAAATCACAGGAGACAAATCTCAGTCGAGTGGGATGAAGATGTCACTATCACTGCCTTTTGTCCTCTATACCCATGTCACTATCACTGCCTTTTGTCCTTTATACCACAGATGGAAAACAAACAAACCACACCACACAAACCTCAACTAAAAACACCTCTTACCACTTCTTGGCACACAAACCTCAACTATGAATTTCTTAACAAAACTTCACTAAATTCACCAAAAACTTATCCAAATGAATGATTCAAGCCACCAAACTTCAAACTAACATGAATCTAACTACCCTAAACACGAAAGTACAACAAACTAACAAATCTAACCATAAAAAATGCAACGAGCTAGGTTTTTAAAAAAAAAACCATTCGAACCAAAAAAAAATTCACCAAACTATACCTAGAAATCTTAAAGCTAGCTATCCCAAGAATGTAACCATGGCTCTGATACCAATTGTAACATTTAATAAACAAGATCTAGGCAATAAAGGTGTGTTTGGATCGAATGAATTTAGAGAGAGGAAGAGAGTGGGTGTTTTCTAGAGAGAGAAAGAGAGAGAAATACTAGTAGGTTAGATTAAGAGAATGAAAAGCACCAACCCTCTACACATGTGGAGAAGGGTATTTATAGTCTTACAAGAAATAAAAGAAAAACGCCCCGTATGGGCTGTGGATCAGGTATACAGTGGGTAAGAGACCCGTCCATCTTCCACGGTGTTACTTAACTAATCTAAATACTAAATAACTATTAATGTAACTACGAGCTATAACTATGCTATTACATAAATGAGGTGACCGATTCTTTCCTAGGAATATTTGTATTCCTGACACTTTGTTTTGGATTAAGTATTTTATACACATTTTCATGCTTAACAAAGTTTTTTTTGTTTCTTAAAATTACATGATACCTAGCTACATTTAAGGGGAGGTTAAATGTATAATTTGAAAATAAAAATCATTCTTGCTAACAATTTGAATTAATGTGCATAATAAAGGTGTTTAAGTTGGGTGCATATATATGTCTTCTTGTGGTTTTTGGACTAACTCTTGCAGGGAAGATATGAATTGCAGACATACAGAGGCTATGTTCAGATTTCTTTTGAGTCACTATTGATTATCAGTTAATTCGGGTGATTAAGTCTGGTTAACCAAAATTAAGTCTGGCAGTGTACTTTTATGACCGTTAGTACTGGTCATCGGCCAATGACTTTCACTGTTTAAATAGTACCGTTACAGTTTTACAATATTCTAGGAGTATAAAAGGATAATATTTGATTTTATTTTCAATCTTTATCTTTATTTTCTCTCCAAAATTATTGTAACAAATAAATCACTTATTTTCGGCAAGAAAATCGCATCCTCTGTTTTCACTCTTGGCTATTTAAACTCATCATCAATACCTTTTCAAAAGTACTTTTTCAAAGCGAAAACACTATTGCAAGAATGAAGTACTGTAACAAGCACAATCAGGTTGGGTTCTTAAAGAAACCAAAGGGTAGTGATGACTTCCATGAAATCGCGGAATTTCTGAAGGGTTCTTACATCAGGTATGCATTAACATGTCACCCCATCATTTACGATTCCCTAGTCAAACAGTTTTGGCAGACTGCCACTGCCGAAACTCTTGCTGATGGGACTCAAGAGTTAAGGGCAACCATAGATAATACTGCTTTCTCTGTTACTGAGGCTTCCATTAGAAGTAGTCTTCAATTAAATGAAGCCTCAGGAATTACTATGTTGTCAAATAAAAAGATTTTTAAGGGTATGAAGAAAATAGGATACCTTACTGATGGTACTTTTACGTTTTGGAGAAGTCAATTTACTCCAAATTGGAGGTTCTTAATTCATCATTTGCTTCAATGTTTAAGTTCTAAGAGTGGTGGATGGGATCAATTTGGTAGCAATCTTGCTTCTGCATTAATTTGTCTCTCCACAAATAAAACTTCTGATTTTTCAAAAATGATTTTTGAAGCAATGGTAACAAATTCTAAAAGCACCACAAAGTTTTTGATGTATCCAAGATTTTTGCAAATGGTGCTAGATGTGGAAAAAATTAATAACTTCAGTATATGGTCATCCCATTTAAAAAGAAGGTTTTTGCAAATATGAAAAGGAGTTTTAAAGGGAAATTCAAACCCTTGCTCCCTGCTATGTTGCCTGGTGGAACTGACAATGCAGGTACCTCTTCATCATCTGCAAGTGATAACTCATCCCAACCAATGGATAACCCCGATGTCTCTATCCCTGAACCTGGTTCATCTAGCTCTCCTGGCACCTTGCAAACATCCTCAATACCACCACAACTATCTCCACAAACTCACACCCACACCACAACTCATGAGGAGGAACAATCCTCAACAAGCAAGGCAACTCTCACACAACTTGCAAATAAGATAGAGGAGCTTGAAACTGAGTTAAAGGAGACTAAGCAAACCATGGGTGCTACTATTGAACAATTGGTCAAGAAGGTACAAAAGCTGGAAGGTGCAATGAAAGCTTTTGGTATGGTATTCAGTGATACTGAGGATGCTACTGTTGAAAACTCTTTCAAACAGAGGAGGAATTTGGATGATCAAGATCTCTAGACTCCTATAAAAGACAAACTTCCTCAAAATTCAGAAGTTAGTCCTGAAGGAATGGAAGTACCTGATATTTTAATCAACACTCTCAGTCAGAGTTAGCAAAAGAAATTGTTGAAAAAGAAAGTAGGAACAGAAGAGTTTGAGATAACTAAGCCTGCTGATGATATGGTTAAGTCTGCTGCAGAGGTTAAGTCTGCTAAGGATAAGTCTGGTACAGAAGCTGAAATTAAGTCTGCTGAAAAGGTTAAACCTGCTACAGAGATTAAGTCTGTTAGTGAAGCTGGGGTTACCACAAGAAGAGGAGGTAAAGGAAAGCAAATCATGGTGGAAGAAGCTCCTCAGCCCAAGAAAACTAAGAGACAAGAAAGAGAAGAAGCAGCAAGTCTAGCTGAGATTGCAAGAATTCAAGCAGAGGATCAAGCTGAGAGAGCTAGACTGGAAGCATTACAAGCCAAAGATGCTGAATTGGCTNGATAAGTCTGGTACAGAAGCTGAAATTAAGTCTGCTGAAAAGGTTAAACCTGCTACAGAGATTAAGTCTGTTAGTGAAGCTGGGGTTACCACAAGAAGAGGAGGTAAAGGAAAGCAAATCATGGTGGAAGAAGCTCCTCAGCCCAAGAAAACTAAGAGACAAGAAAGAGAAGAAGCAGCAAGTCTAGCTGAGATTGCAAGAATTCAAGCAGAGGATCAAGCTGAGAGAGCTAGACTGGAAGCATTACAAGCCAAAGATGCTGAATTGGCTAGAAAATTAGCAGAGGATCTCAATACTACTAAACAGCACAAGACTAAAAAGATGGCTGAGGAGCCATATCAACCAACTCAGGATGAGATCAAGCAAATGATTGCCACAGATCCTGAAATAAGAAGAAGGGCTATTGAACTTTTTGCAGACCAAAGCCTCAGTGAGGATCAGTAGACAGCACAACTTGTGGATTTTATCAATATGAAGAATAATCAAGCTCTGGATGTCATGATCAGTTCACTAAGAAGTTCTAAAAATAATAGGAAGAATCTCTCAAAAAGTGAAGTGTTGTATGGAATGAAGAAATATTTGTGCAATCAGTGCAACTGGAAGATGTCTCAATTCCAAGGCATGTCTCCAGGACAAATAGAGCTAGCCTATTACATGGGATACAGAAGGACTATACACTTTCTCCCTATGAACTCAGAAAAAGAAACATAATATTATGGACTTAAAAGACAATGTACAACACTTCAAAAGGAGGATCTCAAGAAAAGAAAACTAAGGAATCTTCTAAGGCTGATACATCTGAAACAGTTATTGATGTTGAGAACATTGCTGAATCTACAAAGGATCTCCCTGTGATAAAGGAGGAAGAAATAAAAGAGCCAGTATTAAGAAGATCCAGGAGAAAGACCACTGGCAAAAGGGGATCAAAGAAAACTGATGAGAAAGAAAGTGTGCAAGAATCTTCATCTGATTCTCAAACCATAGAAACTATGACACAAAGTTTGAAAACACCTTCAAAAGTTGTAAACTGGCAGATCATCAAGCAAGGAAACAACAGAGCATCATACAAAATCATAAGAGAAGATTATACTGAAAATCTTTACTTAAACTTCCTACCTATGCTGCATGAATTAACCAGGGATGATCTGAAGGAGTTATACAAGCTTATGGGGGAAAAATATGGAGATGGTGCACCTGAGGATGATTTTGAGAAGGTTCTTTTGGGAGACTTAAGAGTTATGTTTGATCCTCCAAGTAAGACAAATGATATCTGGAAAGTAACTCACCAACAAGAAGTGAGATATTGGAGGTATTTTTCTAGTTGTGCAGTTCATTGTCTTAACATTAAAGACTGCACACATTTACATGCTTGCAGAGGTGGAATACCCAATCCCTCCAAGAGTTTGTAAGGCTATGCTGGAAAAGAAATTGTTAGGAGATAAGGAGGATGAGACAAAAGGCCAGCTTTTGAAGCTCATAGAAAAGCAGTCTAAGCAGGAGACTGCTTGGGGTGTTTGAAAGAATTTTCAAAAGTTGTGTAAAATGGACTTGGGGTAGACTTCATTGGAGTTTGTTTAGTGGAAGTGCCTTGCACTAACACAACAAATGGTTATCAGTCCACCATGTCTAACCCACATAAGGACTGGCTAATCCAAGAGCAAACGGCTCTAGGTAAAGATATCTCAAATCCGTTTATGGCTGACAATTTGCCAAAAATTGTATGGTATTCAACTCACCATATCTGTTATAGTGAAGAGTTGACTAGCCCACAAGGTTGTGGCTTGTGGTAAAGGCAGTGGAAAAACCATAATTGGTAATCAACTCACCGAGATGATGATTGTATTCCATCAAAGAGTTGGCTAGTCCAAAAGCAAACGGCTTTTGGTAAAGACATATCAAATCTGTTGATAGCTGATAGTTTGCTAAAAATCATATGGTTATCAATGTACCATAGTATTATACTGAAACATTGGCTACTCCAGAAGTGATGGCTATCTGGTAAAGAGACATCAAATCCATTCAATTTTCAATGATTCACTTCTCACAGGAGTTCACACACCTGGAAGTGATGAGAATAGTATGAAACTTTTGATTTGATGTACATATTGTCAATGTTGCTGCAAAGATCAGATGGTACTTAAGATTTAAAGATTGCTGCAGAAATCTCAAGATTCAACAAAAGTTGCAGCTCAAAATAATTCCAATGGAGCTTACATTCAAAAATCCTCAAGGCATTTCTGAAGAAAGGAACTTGAAGATCATGGAGCATGAAGATGAAGTTAGGGGAGGATTGATGGGAATTATTTGTAACAGACTTAAAAGTCTGAATAGTCTAGTTAAGTCGGGTAGATAGTTAAGTCTGCCAGTACAAAGTTAAGTCTGGCCAGCATTAGTTAAGTTTGTTTATGTTAGTTCAGTTAAGTCTGTTTTGCTGAACAAGTTAGATATCTTAGGAGATATTATAGGAAAGGATATGCACACGGTTAGATATCTTAGGAGAAGATATGCATGCATCCTTTCACACGTTTGTAAAATTAGGGTTTCCTTATAGTATAAAAGGAACCCTACGGCATTGTGCTCAATGCCAAGTTTTCAAGAAATTAATAGAATACAAAGTTAGTAATTCTCTGTGTTGTTCTTACTGCTTGTGTTAACATTCCGCGTTAACATCAAGTATACATTGTTTAGAGTTTCTCATATAGATAGTTTGGATTTATCCAAGGTATCTATTTTCTTACAAAGGCTGCTAAGATCCAAATCTTTGGACCTACAATTTCTTCTAAGGGGGTAAGACTGTAACCACCCACAAAATCTCATCACTATCATTCCCATTACAAATACCTATAGTAGGTATTTCACAGGTAAATTTTTGCTTTTTATGTGCATTCATTACTTGCATGACTCTCTAGACTTGCCCACGTATCCACACAAGCCAAATAACTCAACACTCACACCCTATAAACCCCTGGTATGTCAAGCATAAGATCACAACAACACCACAATAAGTAATTCACCAATCTAACATACTAAAATTACCACAAAACCATAACAAACCCTAAATAAACCCTAATTAGGTCTATGTGTTTACTAAACCCTATATGCTTAGTTAAACTAGTTTGAAAGTGTCCAAGGCTTAAGTATGAGTTACTTTAGGAATATTAGGATACCTTAAGACCCTTAGGCATTAGTACAACCCATTAGAGCTTAGGTACAAGTCCCTTAGGCACAAAACCATAACTAGGTTATAACTTCCCGAAAACTAGGTCAAACCTTCCCAAACTTTTCCCATAAGCTACCACCACTTAGTATAAGCCCCTTAGGACTTAGGATTAGTCATTATACACTCTTAGGAACCTAACATAGGCACTAAACCCTAGGCAAAACCCTAAACTCACTCTAGGCAAAACTAGGTTAGAACTAGACCTAAACCTTAAAACTAAGTACCATAAGTGGGAATTATTTGTAACAGACTTAAAAGTCTGAATAGTCTAGTTAAGTCGGGTCGATAGTTAAGTCTGCCAGTACAAAGTTAAGTCTGGCCAGCATTAGTTAAGTCTGTTTATGTTAGTTCAGTTAAGTCTATTTTGCTAAACAAGTTAGATATCTTAGGAGATATTATAGGAAAGGATATGCACACGGTTAGATATCTTAGGAGAAGATATGCATGCATCCTTTCACACGTTTGTAAAATTAGGGTTTCCTTATAGTATAAAAGGAACCCTACGTCATTGTGCTCAATGCCAAGTTTTCAAGAAATTAATAGAATACAAAGTTAGTAATTCTCTGTGTTGTTCTTACTGCTTGTGTTAACATTCCGCGTTAACATCAAGTATACACTGTTTAGAGTTTCTCATATAGATAGTTTGTATTTATCCAAGGTGTCTATTGTCTTACAAAGGCTGCTAAGATCCAAATCTTTGGACCTACAATTTCTTCTAAGGGGGTAAGACTGTAACCACCCACAAAATCTCATCACTATCATTCCCATTACAAATATCTATAGTAGGTATTTCACAGGTAAATTTTTGCTTTTTATGTGCATTCATTACTTGCATGACTCTCTAGACTTGCCCAAGTATCCACACAAGCCAAATAACTCAACACTCACACCCTATAAACCCTGGTATGTCAAGCATAAGATCACAACAACACCACAATAAGTAATTCACCAATCTAACACACTAAACTTACCACAAAACCATAACAAACCCTAAATAAACCCTAATTAGGTCTATGTGTTTACTAAACCCTATATGCTTAGTTAAACTAGTTTGAAAGTGTGCAAGGCTTAAGTATGAGTTACTTTAGGAACATTAGGATACCTAGGACCCTTAGGCATTAGTACAACCCATTAGAGCTTAGGTACAAGTCCCTTAGGCACAAAACCATAACTAGGTTATAACTTCCCGAAAACTAGGTCAAACCTTCCCAAACTTTTCCCATTAGCTACCACCACTTAGTATAAGCCCCTTAGGATTAGTCATTAGATACTCTTAGGAACCTAAATCAGGCACTAAACCCTAGGCAAAACCCTAAACTTACTCTAGGCAAAACTAGGTTAGAACTAGACCTAAACCTTAAAACTAAGTACCTTAAGCACCTCAAACCTTACAACCAAGCACCCTAGCACCTCTCCCTAACCAACCTAGCACCATAGCACCTTACAAGCACCCAAGCAAGTAGTTGCATCACCTACTTGTCACCTCCTTCACCTCACGGTTTCATTTCCATCACAAACCCTAAACCGATCCCCCCTAACCGCCATAGCAGCCCCTTAGCTAGTGTATAGCTTTGGTTAGTCACCCTCTAGCTAGTCCTAGTCACCTCCTCCCTCCTCGACACCTCCTTCTTCGTTTACTTGGTCGCTACTCCAAACGACCCTATAAATAGGGCTCGTACCCTTTCATTTCTATTCACCCCATCTCACTTCTTTTCACCTCACACCTTCTGGTCCTAAGGGTAGTAGTAGTGGCCTAGTAACGTTAGAAGTCGAGTGCTATAGGTCTAAGACCTTGTCGAGTTCCATTTTAGGCCGAGAAACCCTAAAACCCTAGTTAGCCCCTCGTTAACCCTTCCCTAGCCA